>JAUEJJ010000003.1:692882-712238 GCA_032164275.1 Synergus coniferae
CAATTCAAATTTTTATTTTAAAATGAATTAAAATAAGGTCAATGAAGGCCTGTGTCTCGTATTTGAAGGGGGTCAATAAGGGCGTATGTCAGATGGTCGATGCGGGGTCAATAAGAAGTATATCACGTAGGGGTCACGTAGTCATGAGGGTAAAACGGTCATAGGAATAACGTGGTCATGGTGGTCAAGCGGTCATACAGATCACGTAGCCATGGGGGTCATAGGGTCATGGGGTCAAATAGTCACAGGCCAAAATTTTTTTTATAATATAGAGAGATAGTATTCAATTTATATTAATAATCAATGAGCACATTGCTTCCTCATAGAGGAATCGTGAAGCTTGAATAATAAATGAAAATAATATCTTTCCGAAATTCAGGTGATTCTGAAGCAGAGAGGAATCGTTTGAGACTTTCCGAGCGTACCAGCAGTCTCTGGTCGTACATAAATCAGCCAGAAATACTGGAAAAGTGGTTGAATCCGCTTTATGAACCAAACGCTGGAGTGATCTGGCCTAGTGTAGCGCCAGTTAGTATTCAGCTCTGGAAGGAGTTGTATCTTGCTCACACGAGTGCTGCGTGTTGGACCGGGATGCTGCAATCTGCGAAGGAAATTAAGCAGAATCACACGGCAGTTCGTAAAATAGCAGGGCAATTACAGAATCAGATTAAACGCACGTTAGAAGTGATGAAGTCTGACACAAATGCGTCTGGTGATTCAGCAAATCAAGAACTCCCTCTACTGGAGCAATTAAGTGTGGAATCTCAAAGTACTTGATAGAAATTAATCTTGTTTCTAACTATATTTTAAAATAATAGTCGATTTACTCACCTCTGCACGGTTGATTAACGGTGTTGAAACCAAGCTCTAACATCAAAACTCGATTTCCACATTTTGCTCAACAAATATTATAATTCGATATTTTTTTGTTCTGCAGTGGTGCATAATTTTAAAGCAGAATTATGCGTACAGAGCGCAAAAGTCTGAAATTTTAATATTTTTTGTGACAAAGTTAAAATTTTCAGAATAGATTTCAAATCCCATGTTTTGTGCAGAAAGTAATAAAATTAAATATTTTTTGCTACATAGATAAACTTCTATTTCAAAAAAGAATATCCCTAGAGCAAAATAACATCTAATTATAAAATTTGTTGAGTAAAATGAGGAAATCAAATTTTGAGGTAGCTTGATTTCAAATAAAACAAAAAACTACATTTTTTACGAATTTTTGCTGATATGTAACAAGCTAGTTTGGAATATTTTTACGCAAATTCTTGTCAATGTAAATTCAAAACTGATATACATCCTTCACTGCCGTAGAGTTTAGAATATTTTTGGTGTAGCAATGCTTTTCCCATTCCAAATTTTTTAAAGAGTTTTCCATCCAAATTGTAACCTCATCATTTAAACCAGGGATGTCCACGTACCACGTACCACTTCAGTCTGTGTCAGTCTGTCTGTAAATTTTAGTTTGTTAGCGCAATAACTTCCTTGAAAGAATTGACAGATTGGATTGGCCCAGGCTCGGTTCACTCCGTGGAACTAATACAAAGGTATGTGTGATGCTCGAGACTGGAAATGAGCGCGAAATTCAAATGAATTTAATCGCAGGTTCGGGCTGCAAAGGACAAAAGTCTCCCCGCGTTGTACTAAAATGTTCAAAAGAAATAGAGGATTCGTTTTATTACTCGAAATGAGAAAACACACCGATTTACAAGAGAAATCTGAATTTATTTTCTAGAAGGTTACAAGAGAAGATCCGCGCGGATTTAGTTATCTTGGAACTGATAATATTCGCCCACGCAGGAGCGTCACTCCTTTGGGTCCTTGCCCCTCCACTTAGAGGGTTGGGCCCTTCTACTCTTTGGTTTCTCCCCTAAATTTCTAAGGCTCTACTAAAATTCCTTATGCCTTGAAATTAGTATGTTTATTATAACTACATGATAATTAGTATAAATTGATAGTCAATAATCATTAATCCTATTATTTGTTAATCAGCTTGTTCATATTAATTGCAAGTTATTATTATTTATAATAACAATAAATTTCTCGTTGGTATAATTATATTTGATCATTATTTATTTATGTTTTTAACATTATTTATCTTAAACTATATTATTCATATAATATTCAAATATAATCTTATATTCTAAAAACGGAAAGTCGCCATGCGCCCAATCCTCAGTCTCAGAACTATAGACCTTTTTTTTCTCATTCTCTAAAGCTAGACATGCGTTTACTTAAGTTGACGAAACCCAGGACTCTCACGCATCAAATTACTACGGAACCGATAGTAAAAACTTGCTTTTGTCGAAAGGCTTTCTATGATTTTTACGACTTTCATTTGGCAACCATAAGCATAACTTTTAGTTAATGATATAAAATAAAGAAACTACATACGTCTTAAAATAACTTTAAGATTCAGAAATACGTAGGAAATAGAAATAAAAGAACAGGAGACTAGGATTTAGTATAGTAGTCTTAGAAATTTAGGGGAGGAACCAAAGAGTAGGAGGGCTCAACCCTCTAAGTGGAGGGGCAAGGACCCAAAGGAGTGACGCTCCTACGTGGGCGAATATCTTCAGTTCCATAATAACTCTAAATCCGCGCGGATCTTCTCTTGTAACCGTCTAGAAAATAAACTCAGATTTCTCTTGTAAATCGGTGTGTTTTCTATTTCTTTTGAACATTTCAGCACAACGCGAGAACTTTTGTCCTTTGCAGTTTCGGGCATCACATATGTGTGTCTGATGTTTTTGGCAGTCAGTTTAAAATATAACTACTCAATTTGCATCTAAAAATATTGAGAGCTTTATCTTTCGAAGCGAATAGATGTAAAAATCCTTATTAAAATTTTTTCAAAATGTATAGTAAATAGCGTACAGTATCTCAATTTCGTATATTTAAAGCAAATGGCCAATCATTGGGGTGTGGCCGAACATTATACCCATTACCCTAAGTAGTACTTTTTTTCTTAGGAAGCAAAGATGCACCATAAAGTTTCCCACAAAGATGTGAGGTTGAACATTTTTTTTCGAAGATTGATCGAAGCCGCTTGACCGAGAGTGGCGCCGAGAGCTCTCGTGCTTTCACCTTCTTGATCCATCCTCCGGAAGGTGGTGGACATCTTGACTTAATCGTTCCATCATAATAATATCAATCGTTCCAAAAGTTTGACTGGATCTTTAGTGTATTTTAATACATCTATCATCCAAATATCAAATGATTCTCATTTGTAATTCTATTACCGAAGATACTCCCTTAAATGAGAAATTTCGTGAAATGAAAAACATGAAATTATAATTTGTATACTTTTCAATTATTTAATCTTCTCTATTAATTTTAAATCCACGTTTTATGATTAGCTTGATTTATGTACAAAAATAGGAAATAAATTATATTTAAAATTATACCTTCTATAACGTAACATTAAACATTCTTAAATTCTTATTATAAGATAAAAATTTTTTAAATATTCGTATTACATCTTTCTCTTACTGTACGAAGTAAACAAATACTATAACAATGACTATACAAGTGAAAATCATGCCGCCAACCAAAACGAATCCATCTTGCCGAGCTCTTTGTTCAATTAGCCGCATAGTTGTATTTGATAAACCTAAAGTATTTCCAATGTCTATAAGACGCTTGTGTGCACCTTTCAAAGTCATTCTTTGGGATCTTAGATTATCCAAGATATCGGCACCGTGAGAAATAAGATTATCCACTCCATGCGTTGCATTATTTAGACTGTTGTTGTACTGTAAATTTTGGTCTATCATAATATCGACATGATCATTTGGTGTGAATTTTCGAGAGAGCAAAGCTTCCCTCTCTTCTTCTTCCTGCTGACGACGCAAGATTTGGTTTCTCCAAGAGTTTAAAGCAGCTGTGAGATGGCGACTGTCGTATTTTAGCTGATCCACTCTCATCTTGGCATTCTGTCTTTGGGATATTGGTCCTTTCATACATAATATATCTAGTCGTTCACAATTTCTAGAAATAATATTGTGAAATGTAATTAATTCAAAAGAATTTAGAGAATGAATCAATGTTTATCATGATTTGTGAAAAACTAGTAAATTATTTCAAGAAAATCTTCAAACAAAATTGATGAGATGAGGCTTTTATGTTCTACTTATTTTAACTTTTTTAATTAAAAATTAAAAATTGCGAGATTTAAAATAGGAAAAATATTCAAATATTTCCAACTTTTTCGCACCAATCGCAAAATACAGGTTAATAATTGTACAATTATTCTAATAAATATGTAAAATTCTATATAGAAATTTACCTCCAAATGAGCCCAAGAAATTAAAAACTAGCTGTGAAGTTATATCAACTTTTGTGCTCATTCAATGAGCACTTTGCTTCCTCATAGAGGAAGCATTAATTAATTAATAAAATGTATTAATATAGGTCAGCTGATTCGTGTCAACACAAGAAATTATTATTTTCTTTATATCAGCTTTAAAATGTGATAATTTGGAAAGTTACAGTTAAAATGTTAAATTTTCAAAATTTTAAACAACGATAACTTCCTTAATTTCAATTAAACGCTTTAATCTTATAGGTCAATTGATTCGTCTCGACACAATAAGTCTTCATTTTCCTTAGTCCAGCTTAAAATTTTGATTTCAGAAATTAATGGCGAAAATGTTAATTATTTAAAATTATTGATATTAATTTCTAATAGCACAAAAAATAATAGAAGACTTAAAAAAAATTATTTCTAAATTGTTTAAATAATTTTCCCTAAAAAACAACATAGTTTATCCCCGAAGGATTTTGCGATTTTAAATGTAGAATGATTTAAAATCAACTCAGTCATTGGATTTTATTTCTCCAATAATTAACGAAGTGTCAACGTCCGGCTAGCCGGATGCAAAATTACGTCTAAACGTCCGGCTGGACGGACGTTTTTGACCAAATTAATTCATCCGGCTACACTACAGTGCCAGTACTGCGAGTATCCGGACAAATTTATTCAAAATAAATCGTCCGGCTACAGCAAAGTGCCAGTAGCCAGATGAATTTCTCCAAGATAATTTGTCCCCCTTCACCATGATTTCCGTTTACCATTTTACTTTACCATATCTTGCGCCTTTACCATGATTTTCGTTTAGCATTTCCTTTTTCCTTTCGTTTAGCATTTTCCTTTTTATGAAAGTCAATGTATCAAATTCTGCTATAGCCTGACGAATTATCTTGGAGAAATTCGTCCGCATATTGGTACTCTCTGCTGTAGCTGGACAAATTATCTTGGAGAAATTCATCCTGATACTGGCACTTTGCTGTAGCCGGATGATTTATTTTGAATAAATTCGTCCGGATACTGGCTCTCTACTGTAGCCATTGTATGAAATGACCAGAATGATGCAAAGAAAAATAAAAATACAAATTACCGATTAATGAGGTTAATTTTTGTTTCAATGTCATTTTCTACAGCTTGAACGTCCAAGTTTGGCGGTTTTCGTTCCAACTGAGAAAAAAGGTGTTGCGTTTCTAGGACGACTTTATTAGTTTGATGGTATAGTGCCTCCATAATTTGAAAAAATAATGTTTTCAAAATTCTTGTGATTTGTAAATATTGCTAACATCCACTGACGTGTCACACGTTGTCACACGTGGACGAGAGGTTCGCATGCCTGCGCCCTGCGTCACAAATATCGTCTGCCATCAGGGTTGGGAAGGTGAGATCACTCGACATAGAAGAGAATCTTCCCTCTACAGAAGAGATAGAGATGTAAAATTCTCGGTAATATAAAATTAGGTTATATTCTCGAGAATATTAGAGAGAATATTCTTCTTCCGGAAAATATATTATTAGAATTATCTATTTGCAAATATTATACAATTTAATTTGAAATAGAATTAGGGTGCCGTCCCATGGATCCGGAATCGGAATGCGTTCCTTTTTTGCATAAAACCATGAGAGTGAGAGAGACGCATTTTCTCACTCTCATTGTTTTGCACATTGTATGGATCTGCCTTAACATTTGTCATATTCGCACCTCACTCCCTCAAATTTAAAACAAACGAAAGGGAGTGAAAGACAAATGTTAAGGCCGTTAAGGCATATATGACGATGAGTGTACGTAAATTATGTATAAAACCTAATGTAATTATAAATTATAATATACAAAGTTCACAACCCTGGGTATATTACGCCATCAGTGCCAGTGTCCACCAGTGTCAAAAGTTTTAATTTTGAGCATTTTGAGTGAAGAAATACAAATATATCAAATTGAATGATATGACAGTTACAATATTTTCTTTCTTAGACTAGTTTAAGTGCTTTTAAGTGATCAACTTGAAGTTTTTAATATAAAAACTATACACTCAGCATCGAACTCGTGAAGAATCTAACCTCACTTTGGAGGTTAAAATTTGGTTCCTTATTTAATGACTGAGTAAAAAGATTTTTGAATTGATGGACATTTTTTGAATTGACTCAAAGTAAGTTTCATAACAAGTTATTAAAGATCTTGTTTTTCTATTTTGCTGATTTTATGTTAAAATCCGATTCTCTGCTTTTATTTGATATATTTATTATTTTTACAGTAGATTATGATTGCTATGTGATGGTAATCACGAGAGTTCAACGCATTTTCAGAAGATGGCACTAGGCTTTGCTAGTACTTTACGAAAGCGAGAAGCACTTTGAAGGAAAAAAAGCGAAAGACAGACTCGTTATATTGATAATTGGTCGATTTTCATGAACTGAAGAGCCAACTCAAAGAAGTTTGGGATAAAAAACTGACTCTGTGATAATGTGAACAGGATTTTGAACTTTCGAATCTGAAGAAATGTGAAAATTGCACCAAGTGTTGTGCGACATAAAGGTAATTTTTACTAATTCACATACACCAGGCCGCTTCTGGATTTCTCGACAAGCCTATTAATTGTTATTTTCTGCACATTTACACTTTCAGAAGAATATTTTCTGGTATTACAGCTACATCGAATCTCCTTGGGGGAAATTTTCATTCTCTAAAGACAACTGCGTCTTATAAGATCATGAAATGGTTACGGTATTTTTTATGCTTTCGCTCTTCCAATTCCATGTTAGGTCTTTGGCCTCTTGCTTCTGTTTGGCAAAAGGTTCCCAGATTGCGAGTTGGATATATATATATATTGTGTTTATAAATATTCACGATTTTGATGAAATCCTGAATGTCTACTCATCTAGAAATCCTGGAAAACTGGAAATTATCAGACAATTTTTATACACCAGGAAAAAACTTACTTTTTAACTTATTTTAACTCGACGTAACCTCAGGATGTTTATTGATTTATTTAACATTTCATGCAGTAATCCACAATGAAGATTTTCATTTTTAGTCATAATTTAAAAATTTCAAAACATCCCAGTAATAAGTGTTGAACAGAGAAAAATTAATATTTTGAGAGTTTAGCGTAAAAGTGAAGATTATTCTATTCTTTTCAATGCGCAATTTTTCCATCTGTTTAAAATGCCATAATAATAATAGGATATTTCCGAAACTAATTTATATTTATTTCCATAGCGACAGCTGCATAGTATCCTATTCCTTAAAAGAGAACGTGTTTTCAATATATTTAATTTCTTCTAATTGTACCGGTAGCCACACCCCACAGAGATGTTTTGTATCCGCAAAAGTGATCATATTTTGAGTTTATTTAATTTCTTCTAATCAGTTCACAAAATATGTGTAAAAAATTGTTTTATTTTTTTCATGTGGAATATAAGTTTTGAAATTTTAATTCTAATCAATTCAAGTCTGCCTCATAAGTCGATTGAGAAAAATAAGATTTGCACTTTTTCTTTTCCTTTTGGGGGATTTTTGGACGGAGGAAAAATCGGGTACTCATAGAAATACAAATTCTTAATTCTTTTGAATTCGACGCTTATTGATGTGAAATAGGCAATCCTCAACCATCAGTCTGGAAATCTCTCGTTGACAAAATATTAGGCCTGTGAATTAATTTGTACTAAAGATTTTTTTAAAGATTTTAAATGATGTCAAAGGATTTCAAAAGATCTTGTGGAATCTTAAAAATATCAAAGGGGTTTGATAGAATTTCTAAATAATTTAAATTTTAGAACGTTTTCAGAGTTAAAGTAAGTTTCAAAAGATTTTCAAAGATTTCACGTGATCTTAGAAAATTTTATGTGATTTCTTGAGATTTAAAGAAATTCCAAAATATTTTGAAAAGAGGTGTAAAGGCATTTAAGGAGGAATTGAAAGTTTATTCTAATAGTTCAGTAAGATACTAAAGTTATTTAAAAATTTTAAAATGAAAATTTCCTTTTTACATATTTAACTTATTAATTATATAAATTTAATTTATTTACTAAATCATTTTTACACCAATTTACAGCCGGGTCAACTTTAAGACACTCCTATTTCAACTTATTTAAAATGTAAATATACCCAAACTTTCCGCGGTCAGTGTAGAAGAAAATATCGCACTTTTCAGAATTTTTCTTTACAAAAATTAAAATAAAATATGGAAGAAGACAAAATATTATTTAAATACAAAGGACGTTTCGTGAGAAAAAAGCAGCTGCTGAAGAAAACAAATGTCGGTAATTCATCTGAGAGGAAAACATTAAGTCCCAAGGAAAATGTTCCAGTCAGTGAGTTCACGTGTCGATTTACCGACATCTTTTTATCTTTTTTTTATCAGATACAATAAACAATCGCAAAACGTAATATTAGATCCAATATATCACAAAGTTAGTTCATACACCACGTACATTTATAGTAAAAAACAAGTTGTTAACAAACCTTTTCACCATAGCTCAAGAATATTCTCGATTACGAGAACTTTGGGAGAATGCAGTGCTCTCAGATCGAGCTAGTCTGAGCGCCTATAGGGTCCCTCATGGGACTTCTCGCCCGAATTTTACGTTTACAAGTCTTTGAAAAACGGTTTTAAGTTTTTGAAATATTAGACATGTTTTTAAATTTACAAGTAAATTTTTAAGTTTTCTGAAACTTCTGTAAGTGCTGTAGAATTTATTTTAGATTTCTTTAAACCTCTAGAAATTCCCTGAATTCTTTGATAATAAAGTAATATATTTAGAAACATATTTTACTATACATTCTAGAAACATGGGTGGGGGGTTTTGACAAGGAACAATGTTTTGGCTAAGGTAGTATACTGGTATATCACGTATTTTTTGAACTCTTTTTAAATTTACCATTCGAAGTGTTGAAGTAAAGTTCTAATTAAAAATTCGATTTTATTAGTTTATTTTGAAAAAATGTTTTTGATTAGGGCAATACATTTAACTAAACGATTATGCTATCTATTTCAAATACATAAAGGTTTTTCATTTGAGCGCACTTGATATGAGTCAATGTTTTTGGTTAAAATAGTCCCTGATTCTTTAAATACCGAGAGCAAAGAGATTTTTTGTGCACTTTCATATAAAAAGGGTAATATTTATCATATTTCGTCAAATTCATATTTCAAATCTTGCAGAAATACGAATAATTCCTAAATTGGAATTAATGAGGCTATGATAAGGAGGGCAGTTTCCTTTCTTTCTAAATTTTTGAGCCCAATATCATGAGCCCTAAAGCCCCTGTAAAATGAAGCTAGACAGATATAATCGAAAAATAATATTCCAATTATTGAAGTAATAAGTTAGCATGTCTTGAATTTATTTCACTTTATGATGCAGAGATATTTAATTAATATATAACGTAAATAATCGATAAAATGATTTGCATTATTTGAAATTTTCAATTACTGATGCTTAAATTGTTGCAGGTGTTTCAGGGTACAAAAATTATATAATGGAGTCACCTAATTCATCCAAAGAAACAGTGTCGAATTCATCACTTTCGGTTGAAGTTTTATCAAATGAATCAAAATTATCGGATATCATCTATAATAAAACAGAGCCGCAAAATACTTCAAATATTGAATCTAAAAATAAACATTTCGTGGATATGGTGCCTGTAAAAATTGATACAAAGCGAAAAATTGCAAGGTGAGGCGAGATTTACATTGATATCTTTTTATTTTTAACTTTTTAACCTAGAATACTATATTTAGGAATATATTGTGATATCTTTTCAAAAAAATGTAGGGGAGAGTAGTATATGTAACTTTTTTGAACTTTTTGTAAAATTAACCTTTCGTAACGTTTACTTATTCAACTAACAAATTCATTATAACATTATTTATATCCCTATTTGTGGTGTAATTGAGCGTGCTGAACCAATGTTTTAATCTCACATTTCAATTTGCTCTGTTTATAAAAAAATATAGGTCAATGTTTTCGGTTCAGGTAGTATATTTACGAATATGCGGTATTGTATTTTTAAAAAACAATTAAGGGGTTTAGAATCGGAACAATGTTTTTGATTGAGGTAGTAATTTAAGTTTTTTGTTTAACTTTTGTGACAATTAGGTTTTAGAACTTTATATCCATTGTATTTATGGCTTTGATTAAGGATGTTGAGCCAAATTGTAAGGAGAGGTTACACACGCACACATGTGTGTTCATCAGGCTTCCCCGTCACCGAGCCTCTATCCCCACTATGCCCTGACCGCTACCGTACGATGGTACGGTACTTACGGTAGCATCATGCAGATGCAGCTCAGGCTATGAGTCTATGATTGAGTAGCTGCTCAGCGAGTCCGCGCTCAGACAATGCTCTCCATGCGGGCCCCGTACTTTACTGTCCATGCGTAGCGCTCTGCATCTGATTGGTTACTATTTGAGCGCAGTTTGAAATGAGTACGGGGCCTGAGTTGGAAGCACTGCGCTCAAACCTCAGCTCAGTTGAGCCGGGCGTGACTAACAAGCATATCGGGAAGCTTTCGTCCAGTGAAAACTCAAGCGCTCTCACTATAATGCTTAGGCGCACCTATGACCTATCATAGTGAGAAAACCGAGAAGACTAGTAAGGTTTAGGCGTACCTATGTTTGCTATTCTTACAATCTTTTCTAGGATGAGGATTAGCAATGATCAGGCGCACCTGTCATTGCCAATCCAAAAGTCGTAGAAGATAAGATAAGATAAGATAAGTCTTTATTGAGAGACACGTCTTTACTCTACCACGGTCCACGGCAGTCCACCGAGTCCACGCCCCACGGACCGTCACCAAGTGGACGCTGTGGACCGGTGGACGAGAGTTGAAAACATGGCAGCGATTGAGAGAGAGTGGGAATGACTAAAAGAGTCAACCTTAAGGTACAAACATATGAGATGGGAAACTCGATGATGAATTATGGATAGAGTGAATCCCTACAGGAGTATTCCCAGTTTTAATTTCGTCTTCTGTGTATTCCGTTTCCGTTCGATAAATATTGCAATAAACTCTAAATTTCTGATATGTCAAACGTGATTGATGATTCATATACACTCTTATATATTCGTTTATATATGTAAAAGTGGTAGGGAAATAAATTATATCTTTTATATTTTTGTTACTAAAAAGATCTGCTTTAATTGTTTTTAAAACCTGACCCTGGCTAGGCTGAAGCGTCTGCTAAAACAATTTAACCGGGATAAAACAGATCGCTACAAAATTTTTAACAACTCAATTGAATTTTTTCAGTTTACTATAAATAAAGTAAAAAATCGATCAATTTGTTTGATGTTAATCAATGTCTTTAGTTAGGGTAGTATACTTAATTTTTTAAACTTTTTTTTTAAATTGGCTTACCATACTTGCGAGTAATATCTTGTAAGATAGACTAAACATTTTTTATTTTTAGTCTTCAGGACAGGGACTCTCCTGAAGAGAACGGAAATAAAAGTAAACGAATGAAATTACAAAACATCAAGGACAAATTTTGCTGGAGATGTCACAAGGAGTCTGTGGAGATTCAGTGCAGTTCATGTCCGCGCTCTTGGCATCGGAAATGTATTGGTGGTGGATTATATCCACAATCCTTACAAAAGTGGATTTGCGGAGAGTGCGCCTCAATTTTAAAGGCGGAAAATGCGGAGACTCGCTCGGAAGCGATGGCACAGCTTACAGTCGATCAACTTTCTATGTTGTTGAAACATATCATCGATAGAATGCGAGATTATCCCGGGGTATGTATCTTATAGTAGAACCAAAAAGAAAAAGTTTTGAATATCAAAGATCGATTAGCACAGAGAAAAAAAATTGTCATGTATTTATAAAATATTTGCAGTCGGAACCTTTTTGCAAAGAAGTAAACATAAAAGAAATAGAAAATTATATGGATTACATAGTAAATCCAATGGACCTGGGTTTACTAGAAAACAATGTAAAAAATTTAGTTTACGGAAGCACAGATGCTTTCATGGCAGATGCGAAGTGGATTCAGCACAACTGTATTGTTTTCAATACCTGTAAGTTAAGTCCACAAATATTAAAATCTACACTGAGAAAAAAGTGCTGTTGAATCAAAAGTGCGCACTTTCGCGCTCGATCAGAAGCAGATCTTATTGATTTAAGCAGATATACTATAATTCAAATAGAAATACCATCGAATTCACAGCATCACTATCAAGCCAAAATATGTCCTATTGCTTCATTAAATATTCATTTGAATCAATAGTATCTGCTTTTAACCGAGCGTGAAACTGCGTACTTTTGATTCAATAGCATTTTTTTTTCAGTGTACATAATTGACATAATATATTTTGATTAAAATATTTTATTTTACTTAAAATCTGATAACCTTGTCAGAATATGAAATTCTTTTTCATCTTTTTGGTTGAAAAGTAAACTATTCCCATAAAAATTCAATTTTAGGGTTAAAATTTACTTATAATTTACCATCTATATTTTTTTATTTGAAAATTTGTTAATTTTTTTTTCTTTGTGAAATTTTTTTATTTCAGATTTTTTTTTTAAATTACAAATTTAATTGGAACAATTTTGGCACATTTTTATAAATATTTACCCACTTTACAAGGAGACCTTGCGACGTTGTAATTTTTGTTTTTATCGATATTCTCCTGAATGATAGATACCTACTAAAGGGTTTCTGAGAAAAATCAAGAAGGCGCAATTCTCAGCCGTTTTCGAAAAAAATGCGTTTAAAGATTTGCGTGCGTAGAGTCATGGCCCTGACGTAAAGGTGCCAGAAACAGTACGGTGGCTCAGCTGGTAGAGCGCTTGGCTGGTAGTCGCAAGGTTGTACTCTCGATTCTCTCTGTCTGCACTTTTTTTTCAATGCAAAACTGTTTATTTATTCATTTCTTAATAATAATTATTAAAATAATAATTTTTAAATGATTATTATTTATGACCATCCGCACGCATTCTTTAAATACATTTTTCTCGAAAAAGGCTGAGAATTGCGCCTTCTTGATTTTTCTCAGAAAACTTCTAATAGGTGTCTATCATTCAGAAGAGTATCGATAAAAACAAAAATTACAACGTCGCAAGGTCCCCTTGTTTAGTTAAAATCGTTTCAAATGGTTGAAATACTTCTCCACTTGTCGTTTAATTTCTCAATCGTAGACCTAATACTGGTATTTAATTACAGGTGGAGGTGTTTACGCAGATCCTACAAAGATAACAAACGCAGCAAAACAAATAATAAAAGTTGCTCGACAGGAAGTCTCAGAATTGGAGGCTTGTCCAGACTGCTATATGCATGGCCGCAATTTGCCCAGGGCGCTTCCAAATTGGTTTATTGAACCTTGTCACCATCCTCATCCAATCGTCTGGGCCAAACTAAAGGGTTTTCCTTTCTGGCCAGCGAAAGCGATGCCTCGAGTAAATGGAGCAGGTCATGTGGATGTTAGATTCTTTGGAGAACATGATCGTGCCTGGGTGTTAGCGAAGGATGTTTTTCTGTACTCAGAAGAGCCTCCACTTCCTCTTCCTCGGAAAAAAAAAGTTGAAATGGATGAATGTGTGAGAGAGGTGGCTCGTCATTGTCGAAAATTGGAAATGGCATTCGGGGAATTTAGATATGCTCCACCTAGAGTTCAGTACAATCCTCACGATCCTCTGCAAGTACAAATTATGTTACCAAACTACGATCCTTCTCTCCACTCATTCAAGATACAGTCAACAGCCCTGAAAAGAAGGCCGTCGATTAGAAACCGTTGGGATATGGAATCGAACTCGGATGCTAGTAACTCGTCACCGGAAAAAAACTCTGTAAAAAGACCCACCACTCCTGGTCCAAAATCTAGACCGGTCACTCCTGGTCCAAAGTCAAGGCCGGTTACTCCTGGTCCAAAGTCAAGGCCGGTCACTCCTAGCCCAAAATCTAGGCCGGTCACTCCTGGTTTAAAATCCAGACCTGCCACTCCTGGGATCACAAAAAAGAAGCCGCAGAGGAAGTCGACTATTACTAGTCCTCCAGTCGCCGCGAAGGAACAAACAGATGTGCTTATTAAGACGCCTGCGACTTCGGAGTCCATTAAGAAGAATGAGAGTAAACCGAAACCGAAAAGCCAAAAGGAGGATGAGTCTCTGGCGTTACAAGAATTGAGCATTCTTGTTAATAAGAACAGCAGCAGCAGTTTAAGAGGCACCTCGACGAGTAACAAATCCTTAGACGTAAGTCAAAAATCATCGCTAAAAGAGACAAAGACTACCACTCCCAAAATTGTTCCTAAGGTTATTTCCACGTTCCTGGCTACAAGTACTCCGAAAATCGCTCTTAAGCCGATGAAGCCTAACACTCCTAAATTATATAAACCCAAAAAAACTATGATTGACAAAATTAATGATGCAAAAGATCACAAATTAAACTCCAACAAAGAACCAATCACAATGATGGAACTTGAAACGCCAAGCAACAGTGTCACTTCCTCTGATGGCGCAATTACGCCAATACGATATTATGTTTTAGCGGGTGAGAAAGCGGTTGAAGTGAAAAAATTCCCATCGGATACTGCCAGTCAACAAACTAGTTCGAAAGTTGTATCACCGGTTAAGCAAGAACCACGAGAGGTGCCGCTTTCTCAAAAGAAACAAAGTAAAGCGAAGAAGTCGTTTCCAAATAGACCTCCCAATTTTTCGTTCCCACCAAAAACACCGACGGGCTCACCAAATACTATGGTTATCATCCCCCCTCAACGAACTGAGATTTCCGTTTCTCAAAAGGAACTACCACCTCCAGAAGCGGGGCCATTTTCATCCAAACTGCACGAGCGATCCCTAGAACTCGCAAAGCGCATGGCTCAGATAATGGAAGAAGCCTTGAGAGAAACAGTCTTGGAGAATGCCGAAGTCGGAGAAACTTCAAACGACACCTGCCAAGCTACAATTCATTTTCTTAAATTGGAAATTGAACGAATGAGATGGCAGCACCAACAACAATTAAATGAACTAAAGTACAATACAGGTAATATAAGTTTTTAAGTAAATAAATTTATAATAGTATATTATGCATCATGGGAGGGAAACAGGCATTTTTCGTCGTGCTCGACAAAAAAACGCCTCGCTTCCAAGGTAGATATTCTATTTTCTTGAACAAATGTTCAAAATACGCCAGTTTTCGATTTCCTTGTAGCAAAGTAGGTAAGTGCAAGATTGTGCGAGCGAAATTAATTTAATTTAAATTTTTGATAAAAATATTTTTTCCAGATCGAACTTTGAAAGAGATGAGAGCGAGTCTAGAAGCAGAACGCTTGAGGGCAATCGCAGAGACCCGAAAGCAGGCCGAAGACGAGAGATTACGCTGCGTTGATGACATCAAGAAGAAGCAATGGTGCGCAATGTGTGGTCGGGAGGCCGTATTCTATTGCTGCTGGAACACTGCCTATTGTGACTATCCATGCCAACAAAAACATTGGCCTTCGCATATGAGCTCGTGTGCTCAAAATCCATCATCTGGGTCCATAGTTGTTTCTGCTACCCCAGTCAACGTCAATGATCAACAGCAAGTGATGCCTCGGCTCCAAATAAGCTCACAAAATGTAGCTTCAAACTCGTGGGGGGTCTAGAGGCAAACGGTGTACGTCCCTACAAATTAAATTAACCAATGTCTATTTTTCATTTTTTTAATTGAACTGTCAGAATCTACTTTAAATTAATTATTCTCAAACTCTTGGAAGCAAGTCTCACTTCGTATCTCCTTACATCAAATGTATATCAGTTGTACTTTACCTTTATCATTAATTCGCCTCTAGCATTGACGATATTTTTTAAGAAAATAAAGGACACACTGCAACACATCTCTGTGTTCTCTTTCTGTGTCCCAAAATTTTTAAAATTCTCTAACTTATTGAATTTTTATCCAAAATGAACTTGACCTTCATTTTAGGGCACTAACAGATTGTACCAAAGGCTAAACCAATTGATCAATTCTTTCGAAAGTTATCGTGCTTAAAAGCTAAAAATCTACAGGCAGGCACACAGACAGACACATTCATAGAAACATGTTTTTTGGATTCAGGGGGTTACAAAACATGAACTTTTGATAATAACGTGGGGGGGGAATCAAATTTGACAAAAATCTAATACCTTCTCTGATGAAAATTTAAAAATTTAGAGACTAGGCTATAAAAATAGTGAATAAGTAATTCACTTAAGGGTGTTGGAAGCAAATATAATATTTTTTAACTCTGTAGTGTTCCTCATTTTTTAAAATAAAAATATGCATATAGAGCGAAAAAGTGCATAATTTTAATACATTTTTCCAAAATGAAACGATTGAATTTTGAGGAGATTTCGAATTCCTGGTTTTAAACAAAAATGATTAAAACTAGAGGTTTTCTCGTTCTATAGACAAATTTTCATTTATAAAATGAGTACGTGTACAGAACGAACAGTTATGCATTTCAAATATTTGTTGAGTAAAATGAGGAAATAGAATTTTTATGATAGAATTTGGTTTCAATACACTTAAGACATTTTATTTTTATTTATTCAGTATTCAGTTCAAGGTTTCCATTTAGTACCTCTTTTTCTACCGAATGCCGGCCTGAATAAATATAGAAGCAATAAGTTATAACTCTGTTATAACTACCAAAGTCATAAAAAATTGTTATTCTTAGTGATACTTAGACTAATTAATTATACTGAAAGGTAGGGAGTGTTCTCTCTCTTCGAGCATCTCTCTCTTTCGACACCTCAGTTGGAAAAAATAGCGAAGTTTGAATGTATTTTCTTTATAAAAAATCTACCTGCTTCGCAGGCACATTCTCTTTGCGCGCTTCGCGCTTGGTGTTATTTATTATTCATGTACAGGGTCACGAATGGTCACGAAACTTTTTGGCTAACGTAAGGCCACGTAAGGCTGGCGTCCCATGGATCCGGATGCGTTGCCTTTTTGTGCAAAACCATAAGAGGGAGAGAGTCGACTAATTTTAGTATCTCTCTCACTCTCATGGTTTTGAGCAAAAACGCCACGCATTCCGAATCCATGGGACGCTACCCAGGGGAACATTCCCCACCACGAGAGTCTCCGAGTCCGGAGTCCGGAGTCCGGACCTGTGTATACCAGTGTATACGACCGTGGAAGGCACTCGTACACTCATCGTCATATATAACTGTATATAACATTTGTCATATTCGCATCTCACTCCCTCAAATTTGAAACAAACGAAAGGGAGTGAGAGACAACTCAGACAACTGTTAAGGCATATATGACGATTGACGATGAGTGTACATTGACAGAACATTGATCTTCATTTTCATAATATGCAATTTGAATTTTCCCGCCGCCATCTTTGAAACATTGAAATGTTTCACGAAACCCTGAAAATTTCATGAAACTTTTCATTGGACTAAAGTTTCATGAAATTTTCTATTTTTTTTACGTTTATTACATTTTGATGTAAAATACGTATTATACGCATAAAACTTCAAGTTACGCGTAACTGACCAACTCTGGACGATACCTGAGAATATCGAGAATATTATGAGAACCTGATTTTTCCACTGTCCATAAATTCAGTCAAATTCAGTCTAGAAATCACAATTAACTGTCAACACAATACAAAAAAGTTTTTTTTGTGTTTATAAACAAATGGGACTGATATTAAGTTTGAACTAAGAAAAAGGAAATATGGATTTATTATATAAAGTTAATAGAAAGACTTTGACAAAGTCATATTCACATCAAGATAGGTTTGTAACAGATTTCCAGTTTTGTGTTTTATTATTAACTTGCTGGAACTTGAACGTCAGCAGGTTATTATTAAGGGTTTTGGACTCTAGTTCTAATTTAAGGGATCTGGATCCTACTATTCAGTAATTAAATACAAGTATTCATACAGAGTGAGAAAATCTGTTATTTTAATACTTTTTATGTGAACAACCTGTTAATAATTCAATTTCTTGATTTTACACAATAAATATTAGATATAGATATTCTTTCATTCTAAGCGATAGAATTTGTTTTGAATTGAATTCTGCCTACAGGAAGAAAAAATATATTTTCTGTAATTACATCAAGATCTTTTTTTTAGTTTATATGATGGACAATCTCTATGTTCTTTATCGAGTCGAAATGTCGTTGCTTTTACATCAACTACTGAACTTGACGATACCACTGGAAAAACTTGGGGATCTCACGTTTATGTTTGTGATGTCAACATGCCGTGGCACGTACACAAGTGAGTATGGTTTCATATATTCTACAATTAAAATCCAATATCCATGAAGTTATTGAAAATTCATAACTAGATTCTATCAATGAAAATTTAAACCCAAATTCAAAAAGTTGTTAAAAGCCCTATTTGCAACCTTTGTTGATTTTAAACAGGTGTAAATCATGGGAAACTCTGGGTAAAACTATAGGGTCTTGGTATGCATAGCAAATTACTCCGAACAATAATTATTTTATATGAGAGCCTAAAAATGTATTATGTAGTGAATGGCAATGAATGATCTAGAGGTCTGAGCATTGAGAGAGGGGTACCCCAAGGCGAATCTCTCAGCCCTACCCTTTTCCTTTTATTTATTTGTGATATAGAACAATTCTTTAGAAGCTGAATATACTACAAAAGTATTGTAAACTGCATGACTTCGAAGTAAATGTAGAGAAAATTAAGATTGGGGCTTTTCATAAAAGTAATAAAAATATAAAATTTTGTAAATTCACTTTCTGTGAAGTTGAACTCATAATTCTTTGTATTACGACACATGTTTCGCTTTTCAAATCATTTTCATGCATATTATATTTCAAGTATGTGACTTTCTAGAGCGAGACTCGCATTTTCTTGGACATATAAAATAGGTTTAAAAATCTAAAAAATAAAAAAAGGGTGTTATGTGGAACTATTAGTTGATTCCACTTTTCAAATTATTTTTTATGTCAACAAACAAGGTATATATATTGCTATAGATTTTCCATTTCAACGTTTTTTTCCCCCTTAAATCTATTTATGAGATCTGCAATTATATATGAGGCTTTTTAGAGCGAGACTCGTATTTGCTTTGACATATGACGTGTGTACA
>JAUEJJ010000003.1:715511-739057 GCA_032164275.1 Synergus coniferae
ATTAAGAATATTTCATTTTCAATAATCTGAGCATACCCAAACTTTTAAGGATTTTAAAAATATCACTATTTAAATGACCTTTGAATTAAAATACAAATTTTATGGTTTTAAATTGAAATAAAGAGTAACATTGCCATTTTAATTTAAAGTAACGATGTTTCGTTAAATCTTAATCAAAGGATTGAGTAAAAATAATAACCTTACAAGAGTGTATAGCGTCGCTAGGAGTTGCGAAAAATGAATCTCGTCTCTCCGTAGGCTCCGTAGTTAGTGGGTAGAGCACCAGACTGGCAATCTGAAGACCTGGGTTCGATTCCCAGTGGAGCTAGAGAGCATTTTCCACAATATGAAAGTCATTATTTAATATATTGACAAAATTAAAAATGAATAGTAGACCAAAAAACATAACACCATTTGACATTGTCATTTTGAGTCATTTAAATTTATTAAATTTTAAATGTTTCAGTTTTTAGTTTTGGAAGTTTAAAATTTAGAACAGCTTTGATTAAATAATAATGATAGTAATAATTGGTTACTTATTTTTATAACTATTTTATGTTAAGACGGGTTTCATATCGGAAAAAAAAGACAGCGTACTCTACAGCGAGAAATTTAACAATCTACTTTTTGCACCTTCCGTGAGACAATTCGGTTGTAGAGCCACAGAAGGAGTTATCGTGATCTCCACAACTGGAATGGTCGGAGCTGTAATCATTACAAAGGATATGCAGAATTCAGTGTCTTTCGCCACAGAAAGTCTCGGGAGCACACGGCAACGTATAACAGCAGTTGACATTTGTTATGGAAAAAGTATTAATTTTTATATACATTTTTTTTACAAATTTCGAAAAAATTCAACATTTTTTTTATTCTTAAAAAAATTTAAATGTTAAAAGGTTTCCAGAAATTTTAGTAGATTTCTAAGTTTTTCAAGGGATTTCAAAAGATTTAAAAATTTAAGGAATTTACAAAAAAAATTAGGAACTTTAAGGGTTGTTGAGAAATTTTTATATTTAAGGAGATGTCTTGAGAGTTAATTTTAAGGTTTCTAATTTTTAATCTATTTACATATAGGGTTTTTAGAAATTATTTTTTCCAAAGTTTTTTGTAAAAATAATTTTAATTTTAATCCTATAGATGGTCATTTTGTGATTGCTGTAAGCAGTGGAAACATCAGTCAACCAATAAGATGCTACAGAGTCTTTGTACGCAAGAACAATGAAAAGTATATCATATCATCCTTAGCCTTGCCGAGTTTCTTTTTGCAGGACGGAGCGCCAAAAGAAAATTTCAGTAAGTTATTTCATACATGAATATAGTGTATAATGTATAAACTTATAAATCATAGTTATTGATCTGGAAAATCATTTGAAAAATTAAAAGCGGAGCTTATATAAAATTAAAGCGTAAAATAAAACTCTTGAATCTGTGGTTAGATTTCGAATTCTTCGTTTTATGGAAAAGATATTCAAATTAAAAATGTAATCACTCTGTAGCCACACTTCTATTTTCAAAAAGAATGCATCTACAGAACGAAAAAATATTTATTTATAATATCTGTTGAATAAAATGAGGAATTGGAGTTATGGGGTTAGAACTTTGTTCCAACACGCTTAATTTTCAATCTGTAAGTGAAGTTTACAATTCTAATGAATAAAAAACCTCTATTTTGTTTTAGCCACAACTGTAACGCGTTTAAAGTTTGTCATGCGGGAGGCACCAGATACTTTAGTTGTAGCAGCAAACAACGAAAATGGTGGTTTTGTTGAGATATGGGAATTGAGAGAGAAAGCCCAACCAGTTCATAAATTGTTTCAGTTAAAGACTATTGAGCCTTTCAAAACAGTTGTAAGTGTTAATTTAAAATTTAATATTTGGCATTTACACGATTTAATTTCGTTTTACTTCAAATCAATAATGGAAACTTCGGAGGTGTAATATCGATTTTACCAAACATCGATATCGAAATTGAGCGAACGACATCAAAGTGTTCGATATATCCTTTAGTAAAAAAATCATGGCATGAAATTTCGAATTGAACAAAGTCGAATATCGAAAAGTCTCGAATGAAACTCGAAAACTATCGAATTAAGAAAGCATTGGCATTAAATGTAGAGAAGAACATAGAAAGGCACATCGGGCGGGGACGGCCGCGTAGCGGCCGGTAGTGGCACTAGTCCATAAAAAAATATCGATGTTTTCGATCTTTTTTGAACATTATTACATTCTCATCAGAGAGAATGTATTAGATTTGTGTAAACTTTGACGCCCTCCCTCTTTTTGTCAAATGTCCACGTTTTGAGACCCCTTGAACCCAGAAAATGTTTTTAAGAATATGTCTGCCTGTGTGTGTGTGTATGTGTGTGTGTGTAGTCAAGAGATGAAAAATGTTTCTTTTTGAACGCTCTACAAGAATGGCATAAAAAATTTTTGAATTTTTTTTTGAAAAAACGAAAATTCAAATTTTGAACCAAATAACGCGAGATACAGAAAAAAAATGATAAGGAGCATAATTAATGGTCTTTAAAAGATCTACGAATCTTCCTTTGGCCATTTTTTGATAAAGTAAGTATTTTTCGTTTTAATCGTGAAAACTTTTTTTTTTAAATAAAAAATAAAATTTTCCTGACAAAAAACATGAGATATGAGAAAATATTACAAAATTAATATAAATAATTGAAGCTTGACGATCAAATATTCCAGAGCACTAAGCGCTACGAACAAATTGTGCGAGGTTTATGTCAAATATCGAGCGCGAAGCGCGAGTGTCCTGATGAGAATGTGTTCCTTAAGGTCGATAGAACTTTAAGTAAATGAATTCTCTTCATTTAAAAAAAATAATTAAAACAATAGCCTCCCGAACGGCGCGGCGCAAGCGTCGCGAAGCGCGATGTGTTATGAGAATGTGTCCGCGAAGTGGGCAGATTTTTTTTTTTAACGTTACTTATAAATGACTACTTTTATGGTACTTCCACTCTATTATCTTATAATAAGATAATAGATATTATTATTATTATTATTATTATTATTATTACTGTGCCAATAATGACAGAAATTTTAATTTAAAAAATGAAATTTATATCTGTTTTATAAACTCTTTTGATCAAATCTTGATGGATTTTCTTTTTGCTTCCTTATAGGGGAAGCTTTTTAGCGACATGGTAAAACGCATATATCGACTCCGCACATCGAAAAGTAGACATCGATACATCGAAAACCTCGACGTTGAAAGTTGATGTCGATGTCTCATCATTATTAAGATTGAGTTATGATCTGAGTCTGACTTCTTGATTTCAATTCCTTTAAAAGGTTACTTAAAATATATTTTTTTAGGTTTGGCAACATCAAGCACACTACAGATGCCACTCACCAGTAACGGCGATAACCACGACGAAACTTTCAATCTCGCCTGCACTCCTATCTTCGACATACATCTTCGTAGCTTTAGCAGACTCTTCTATTCGTTGTCTCAATCACGATTCTCTAAAGGAGTTAGTCATCTCCTCGCTCAACATGGTTCGTCATCAAGACGAACCAAGTAATAAATATCAGAAGACGAACGCGTCTATTTCAAATATCGACATTTCTTGGCTCGGATGTCTGCTTACAGTCGTCGACACACATGGCAATTTGTACCTGTACAAATTACTACCGGAAGGTAAAACTCAACTTTATGATTAGAAATCATCAAATCTTCTTAAATTAAACCTTGGATGTAAATAAAAAACTAATAATATTTTCAGGTACCACAATTTCTTTGAATTATGGTTGCACATTATTAGAGTACTGCTTGATAAGCAGCCTAGACTGGAATGATTTGCTTCTTTGCTTAAGACCGTCTATGATTGAAGCTCTTTGTGATCGGTTGGATACGTACTATAGTAGACAGCCACCGGCGACTCAGCAGTTTCACTATATACGTTTTCTGTGTATAAAGATTTCACTTTATAGGTAAGTAACTTCCAAATTCCATTTCTTCATTTATTCAACAACTATTATAATTAAATATTTTTTCGCTTTCTAGCGTTATACAATTTTTAAATAGAAATATCCACACCGAGCGAAAAAATGTATAGTTTTAACGTTTTAATATTTTTTTTATAATATGAAAAGATGGAATTTTAAGATTCAATTTCGAATTTTTCGTTTTGAGTAGAAAGTACTAAAATTAAATATTTTTTCACTCTATGTGCATATTTTCATTTAAAAATTGAGTAGCATTATAGAGTGAAAAAATATCTGTTTATAGTATTTGTTGCAGTTTACAATCTCGATCCAACACCCTTAAGTATTTATTGCAGTTTCTACTAACACTATTGTAGAAAAGTAAGGCCAAACTTTTACAGTCGTCGCTTTAATTTAAGGGTGTTAGATTCAACTTTTAATCTGAAAATTCGAATTTCTCGTTTTATTTTCGAAATATTAAATTAGGTATATTTTTCTGCCTAAATTTAATTTTTTTTAAATAGAATTGTGGCTACAGAACGAAAAAATGAACAATTTCAATATTATTTAAACGACACTAAAGTCTTAATGTCTAATAAACTTTCACTTCAATTTGAATAATATAATTTGAACTATTCGTAGGATGCTAGCAAATGGTCAAGATAAGGCAGCTGATATATCTTCTTTGCTGATGGTTAATTCCATATCAGCCGCGTTTAAGTCATTGCTGAGACCCTCGGAGCTAATTTCTCAAGACAAAGGGCCTGCAGAAAGTTTAAGCGGAGTAATAAATGACTCTATAGCTGACGTAGATAAGGTATTTAACAAATGACTGATTAAAATTGAACGCAAAAACAATATTCTTGCGATATTTTCAGTAATCAGAATTTTTTAAATTCAATGTTGAAATATTTTTAAATCTTTCTGCAATCTATTTGAAATCTTTTAAAATCTTTTAAAGTCTTTGTGAAAACTTTTGAAATCTTTTAAAATTTTTTATATTTCTTGAAATTTCTTGAAATCTGCAGACACTTCTTGAAATATTGTTAAAATCTCTGTAAATCTTGAAATCTAGTTTATACTCTAAATTCTACTGATCAACCCCTCTTTATGACTAAAAAGTTTGAATTTCTACTTAAAATTATTAAAGAATATAAAAAAAAGAGAGAAAAATCAATTTTCGCCTTCAGCAACTTTTTCAATTTTGTTTACAGATTCTCCTGCATCTTGATCCTAAGGAATTTACTGTAGAGCCAAGTACTCTTCAGTCTTTACAACAGTTAATTCAATGGGTGGCTGACTTGGCCCTAAATTTATTGGTCCGACTTCCTGAGCAACGTATGCAGCCAAAGTCTAGTGGCGTAAGTTTTTAAAAATGTTAATAATTAATATAATTATCTGTAAATTTTTATTTTTTTCTACTTTATTTAAGTATTAAATATAATATTATTTATACTGAAATGT
The DNA here is from genome assembly GCA_032164275.1 of Synergus coniferae. Lineage (NCBI taxonomy): Eukaryota > Metazoa > Arthropoda > Insecta > Hymenoptera > Cynipidae > Synergus > Synergus coniferae. Next base: position 720,921 of record JAUEJJ010000003.1, read on the forward strand.
AGCTTTTAGTCAATATATTAATGTGTCACTTTTCATTTAGCTAAATAAAAATGAGATTTAAGAAAAAGCTAATAGTAAGAGTAATGAAAATAAAAGAAATGAAAATTTGTATTCTGTTGCAGTATGAACTTTTAAGGGATCACAAAGCCTTAAACACAGTTCGGGAATTATTAGTTATAATTCGGATTTGGGGTTTGTTGCGCTCATCTTGTTTACCGGTCTTTCTTCGCAGCGTAGACAACTTAGATGTACTAGCATTACTCTTTCGACTTTTGTCGAAACTCGTTCCTCCCAATGGTGAAGCGCAGCAGACAGACGATAGCTTAATCGGTAAATCCACTTTCATAATAAAAAAAAATAATAAATATAAAGTCGTAAAGGATGCTGAATTAAAATTCTAACTTCAATGTTCGAATTCGTCATTTCACTCAACAAATATTATAATTAGATATTTTTTCGCTCTGTAGCACTTTTCTCTTTTAAGCTGAAAATTTGTCCACAGAGAGAAAAAGTATTTTATTTTAATGCTTTTTGCACAAAACGAGGATTTTAAAAACCAATCTTGAAACTTAAACTTTTCATTTCACGGAAAAATATTGGAATTACAGGTTTCTTGATCTCTATAGGCATAGTCATATTTAAAAATTGAGCTTGATAGGGAATGAAAAAATGATTTAATTATAATATTTGTTGAGAAAAACGAAGAAGTCAACTTTTGAGATTAGAGTTTGGATCCAACACCCATTACAATGTATTTTTTAGTGTTATTATATTATATATGAAGTTAAACTTTACATTTCTATAACTGTCATTTTTCTTATTTTAGATGAATGCTGTTTACTTCCCAATCAAATCCTGATTCCGCAACTGCACCAAACAAATAACATCACAGAAATTGCGTCACCAGTTTTATCGTACCAAAATCTTCCACTACAGGTACGGATTTTTATTGATAGTTTTTATATCCTTACCACACACAAAAAGGGAAATCAAGAATCTTTTTTCTAACGTTGTCGATAAAGAAACTATTGACAAAGAAATTTCGAATTTCGAATCCTTTAAAATTTCTTAAAAATCGTTGAAAATATTTCAAATCTTTGGAAACCGCTTCAAACTCTAAGAAATCTTTTGAAATTTCCAAAAATTTCTGTAAATTCTCATAAAATAGTTTGAATTCCCCTGAAATCTTTAAAACTCTTAAATTCCCTTAAAATGAGACAGATTTGATTATTTTTTCTTGTATTGCATTTAATTTTTTGACCCAACGCAATCAGAATAATTTAAAAGTAATATTTGGAAAAAAATAACATTCTATTGAATTTTATGTAATTTATTTATTCTATAGTTTACTATTCTTTTGTTGTCATTAGTTGGAGTACGGCGTGGAACCTGAGCAGCTATTATTTCTTCCTGAACTAAGTCCTGTTGAAGGATGCATGAAAAGCGGCCAAACCGTGGATATTATCAGGCATCTTTACCTTGGAAAGAAACCCCTTTTCGTCAAACAATGCACAAGGTAGAGTACCTAATATTTAGTTTCATTATGCCAGAAAAAAATTTTTTTATTTTTCATTTTAAAAAAAAATCTGGGTGTCTGGTGTCTACTAACTGAGGAACCCAGGAAATAACCCAGAATTGAAATGAAACCTGTAAAAGCCGGGAAATTTTTTAATGGATTTTCACCAAGTTTCGATTTTTTTAGATGTGGTGGTAAGGCTCAAGTCTACAATCTGACTAGAACGGCTGCGATAAGAGCTTGGGATCAAAGGTGGGCACGTTCCTGCCGATGCGGAGGTTTGTGGCGAATCCACAAAAACAATGTATAAATAGTAGATAAGACTTTATTTTTGTAAGAACGTGTATATACGCTATAAATTACACTCAAAGCCTAAGATAAGCAACCTCTATTTAGCAAGTTCCGAGACTTTTCGTGAATCGTATTCCACGATGAAGGGGATTGAGGGGCAAAGAGACAGGCGCCTCCAGTGATCCGATAGCGATATTGGAAGATATTGGAAAAAGCAAAAAGTGAAAACATCCAAAGGACAGCAAAGGATATTATTTTTCACATCGATATTAGGGTTGGAAAACCACAATGAAAAATCGACTTTCGACTATCGGTAGACTTTTATGCCGTCGATCGATTAAGTCGATTAATCGATGAAGAAAAGTCGACTTTTTCGGTTCTTCGTCAAATAGTCAAATATGTTATGAAAGAATTCAATTTAAAATTCCATAAATTTAATATTCACGTTTAGAACCTGTTAGAACTATTATAATTTTTAATCACAGGAAAAGAATTCAAATTCCAAGTAATAAACGATTTAATTTGTGAAACACAATCATCATAAAATTTAAATTAAAAATCATGATTTTAGTCGAAAGAATGTCGATCATGAAAAGTCGGTTAGCAGTCGATTTGAGGTTGACTTTCGACTAAAGTCGAAGTCGACTTTACCATCCATAATCGATACCACTTTCTTGATACACCGATATTTATTTATTTTATTTAGGGCAGCGTGAAAATTCTCGAAACTTAAAACCATGCCCAAAAAAGTCGCTATTTCGGAATTTAAGTATAATTAAGGGTTTATCAAGGAAAAATAAAAAATCCATCGATGAAAATGATATTCTATGTATTTTGAATCCTTCAATACAAATTTCTTGTCTCCATTGAAAGGTCAGTCAAATTCCCTTTGTACACAAATTTCGCATCCTAAAAATTAAACGTGTATAATCGCATCTAATTTGTCACGAGTTTTTATATATAAGTAGAAAAATTCCAACGAATACATTAGTGAGTTCTTTTATAATTGTATAGTTTCCAAGATTAATTATTATTATTGATCGGAATTTACCATTGGTAAAAGCTAAAATACAGTTTGAAATGCGATCTATGTATGAATTCAAATTACAAGTCATTTATGTATTAATGACTCTCTCCTTTTTTCCCGGCCACTCGTTTAAATTCACCCATCTTTGTTGTTGAAATGGGAGATCCAATGACGGCTAAGTGGTCTATTCGAGTTGTTTCCGAATTACTTTGGTTGTCCTTAACAAAAATCTGGAGATTTTGCACATTCTGGAACTTAACGTAACGCAGTGGAATTGGATTTCCATCTTCTAGGTCCTTTGACGATACTCTGTAAGTTTGAAATGCTTTTCTTTTAAATTCAATTCAATTCAAAAGATGGATTTTGCACTAAATATTTGAATTTTCGAAAAAAATGAATTTTTAACAGAATAGATTAATTTTTCACCTAAATGATACATTTTCGACAAAAAATTAAATAGTTGAATTTTTACTAAAAAAAATTTTCATCTTCAAAACAATGGATTTTCAACAAGTGAAATTCTTTTTCAACCAAAAAATTGACACTTCCTCGAAGAAAGTTTATTTTTATCGAAAAAATCAATAATATACTTGGAAATATGAAATCCATCAAATTCCATGAAAACCCTCAAGAACTTTTAACTCAGTTCTAATCTTAGAAATCTCCTGGAATTTTTGAAAATTTTTGAAAATCCTTGGAAATCTTTTCAAATTTCTACTTTTTTTAGTCTTTTGAAAATTACTTGAAATCTTAAAATCTGTGAAGCCAAGTAATTTTATATAAATAATAAATACTTACGTGATATCCTGAACGCTGGTATTGGACCCTGCCATATCGAAGTCAATTGTTCTTGGTTGATTGATGAACAACTTTAAATTTTTCGGACCTTTGTCTGCCGGCGCCTTGATTTTCAGGGAGTGAACTTTGACGGCTTGGTTAAAACTAATCGAAATGATTAGTTGCTCATCACAATCACTTTCCAAGTAACCGCCATCCGCTGATAAACACGAGAGAAATGAATGCTCATCCGATTCATTCAAACACTCACATTGTGCCTTTGTTATAAAGGTGCTCAAGTCCATCTACAATGCAAATTTTCAGAACTTGAGTTAAAATAAAAAATGTTTAAATTAATTGTTTTTAACATTTACAAAATTAGTTTTCAAGCTAAAAAAAAGTATTCATATTCAAACAACGAAATTATAAGAAAATCTCAAATTCAAAGTTTATGCATAGAGATTTAAAAAATACAAAATCATTAGGTCTTTTATTTATTTCTTTTTAATTTTGAGTATGAAATTATACTCGTCTTCGATTCTTAATTTTTTAAACAATAGAGATGATATAAGTGTAAAAATGCATTGATAAAATTAATCGGAAAGTTCGTAAATTGCCTTAAAAATATGTAATTGGTAAAATTCATTTTAAAAAATTGTTAATAAAGCAAATTCTTAACTAATTCTTAACTCTATTACCTATTACTTGAATCATCAATTTTTGAAAACACTATTCAAAATTAAACTCCTGCAAAATGAATCCTGCAGGCTTCAGGATTTACTTTTTTATCAGTATTTTCTGATTTATCAGGGTGTCTACTCAAATCCTGAATAAAAATTCCCTGATAATTCTACGTGTTTTCCAGGGAGCTTCAAATTATTCTAGACATAATTTTTTTACTATTTCTATTAAAATTGCTAAAAAAACTTCACAAATTAAAAAAAAACTTCAAAACATCATAAAATTCCATAAAGTCTCTTAAAATATATTTAAAAAATTTTTTTACACCTTGAAATTACTCAAAAGCTCTTAAAATATGTTATTAAAGTTCCTGAAAGTCTCTTAAAATTCTTAAAAATCTTTCAACTTTCCTGAAAAAAAACCGCTTTGAAATCCCTTAGATTTCTTAAAATTTGTAGAAATTTATAATTCATAAAAATACCTCGAAATTCCTAAACATATGTTTCTCTTACCTAAAATGGAAAGGTTTACAATGTAGGAAAATTTGAGTTTTGAATTCCACTGTTTATTTTCAACAGATTTATTTATCGACTTGTGTAGTTGTTAATGATTGGTAAAGATTTCTATATTAAATTATTTTCAATACAGAAAACGTTTAAACTGCATCCGTTTTATATTCTGAACCAGTGTTTGGATAAACGAAAACAGTCGAGTAGTGAGATTTCTTTTTTAAACAGCAGCAAAATATTAAACTTTTAAAAAAATATAATTTTCTTTAATTTAAACAAATATTTAAGTACAAACAAAGTTTCAAACAAATTTGAAATGAGTAGACACTCCGGATATAGGATAAATTAATCTGAAGAAATTCAAGCTAGTTAAATATTTTGCAGTAAAAAACATCGTTCTATTCAAATTTATCGAGTGTCTCCCTTTTGAAACTTGTTCCAAAAGTATAGAACAGCTACAAGAACGAACATCCCAATCACGTGAATATAGACATTATCACTAGGACCTACATGTCCAGCAATGGATCCTTCTGATTCGTCGCCTTCACCGCTTCCATAGAATTGCTGGATTTTGGACTCCAGTCCATTTGGGTCTGCTCCTTGGCACGTTCCTAATTTCGTTCGATTCCGATAGAAAATGAACGTGGGCATGGCGGTTACTCCCTGCCCTGCTGCAGTTTCGGCGCACTTATCTACATCCACCTTTAAGAATACTGCGTTGGGATACTTTGTCGAAAGTTGTTCAAATACGGGGGCGATTCGCTGACATGGTCCACACCTAAAAAAGAAAAGAAAACGCATAATTAAGTTTCAATCAATCGTGTTGAATATTAATTAAAGTATTAAGGGTGTTGGATCTAAACTCTAAATTCAAAATTCAATTTTCTCATCTTACTCAAAAAAAAAAAAAAATAATATAATCAGATATAATACAGCCACATAAAAAAAGCAGATCCAAAAAAGCGACCTATATAGAATTATTGTATAATTGGTCGAGTCAAAATTCAAATTTTTGGAATTTCTTGATTATCAATTTTTTTATTTGAACTTGAATTTTGGGCAAGAACTTGGATTTTTGAGGAAAACTATTTACTGTATTTTCAAAAATTACCATTTTATTATTTTTATAAATTGTTATACTTTCCTTGGATCATGAGATATAATGAGACTGCAAAAAAGATAGTGCTTTTACCACGATTATTTTCATGAATTAAAACTTCTTCCTTCACTTTTTGACCTATACAATCTTATAGGAAAACCCCTGAGCGTTCGTTATAAATTCTTTGTTAAATTGAATTGAAAATGAACAATCAAAAAGCAGAACTGCCACAGACTATAGTTAGCTTACTATAATAACTATAACTATAGTTAGCATAAATGTCAATTTTATTTTTGTTATATTACTTATCCAACTTTTATAGTTCATTTAACAAATATTAGACACGAAGGATTTCGAAGAATTATAAAGAAAAGCCAGGCATTCTTTGACATTAATTCTCTGGGTTTATGATAATTTCAAGAAATTTTCAGTAATTTTAAAGTATTTTAAAAAGTTTTTAGGAATTTAAAGGTATTACAAGAGATTTGTATAATATTTAAAATATTTAGGGGAATTTTAAAAGACCATGAAATTTTAGGGAATTCAAAGAATTTAAAGGAACTTTAAGGTTTATTGTAGAATTTTAAAGGATTTCACAAGATTTTAAAAAAAATTTGTGGAATTTTAAGAATTTTTCAAAAATTTTAAGAGATTTTAAAGAGCTTGTAAGAATTTCAAGAGATTTTAAGGGATTATAAATATTCCTTTGATTTGGAGTCTAACAGGTTTAAAAACTGTAAAATTACCTTTTCCTTTCAAAAAATTACTTTAGTAACTGCTTCTTTTTAAAAAGTGACTAAAAAGTGATTTTCAAAAAAACAGCGACTGTGTGGCAGTCCTGTCAAAGAGCACTTTCGCCATGTTTATACTTCCAAAAAGGCAAAAAGACAGTGTTAGCTCGAAAAAAATTTTCAAATGTTTACATTGAAGACTCTTTTAACTGAACGCCAGTGCCAGCCGCTGGCGTTGGTTCGCTCGTTTTCGGTTTGAAAGATTTTGATCATAAGAATGCATCACGGTCTGGTTGTTCAACTGTTACCGATGATGACAAAATCAAAGCAGCTGACCGAAGATGGAAAAAAGTCATTTAAAAAAATGGTCAAGTCATTGATTGATATTTGGTGGAATCAAAAAGGAGTTGTTTATTATAAACTTGAATCGAGCTTTGAAAGAAAAACGGCCGAAATAGGGTGATAGACATGATAAGCTTATTTTACTGCACAACAACGCTAGGCCACACATATGCTAAACCGATCAAGAAATATTTGGAAGGAGTGAAATGGGAAATCTTGCCCCACCCGTTGTATTGCAATATTAAATATTGCTCCTTAGGATTTCCATTTATTCCGATCCATGCAAACAGCCCTTGCTGGGGGATTTATTTCTTACGAAATAAAAGTATCAAAAAATGATTTGATGAATGGATATTAGATTCGAAAGATCCGGAATTTGTCTTTAAAGGAATCCATTCACTGACTGAAAGATGGGGGAAAGCAATCACTTCTAATGTGGCATACTTTGAATAAAATCATGCTGTAAGTAATTGTTCAAATAAATGACAAACTTTGTTTAAAAAAGGGCGGAAACTTATTTAACTACCTAATAGATTTTAAAAAATAGGGCTGAAAAATTGAAGACTAAAAGTTTGAAAAATGCAAACAGATTGTGAAAGCGGAAAAGGAAAGAAAGATTATACTTAGTTTTATAAAATTATTTTTGAATAATTCTGGAAGCCAGTGGGCACGAAAGTCCTAAGATGTTTTTAGGACGCCTTGAAAACGTCCTAAGTGAGGCCAAATAATGTTCTAAAAACATACAATGTTCTAAAAACTATTAAGGACGTATTTGTAACACTGGACGTTTTTTTAAACAGTATAATAACGTCTTTGAAATTTTACATTGTAAAATCATCTTTAAATTTCGTGTCCGCTGGGGAGATTAGAAAGCCAAAACTAAATCAAATTTATCATATATAACCTAAACATTTTTAGTAAAAACTTACCAAGTGGCAGTAAAATCAACAACGACCAGTTTTGTCCCAGCGCTACTCATTTCTCCGTGAAAATGACCATCATCATTTATTACACGCACAGCACCCATATTTACTTTATTGCTTTATATATATTTTTTTAAAGAAAAATATAATATGCAAAACTATGTATGCAAAACGGGAAAACTGTTCATTAAGGATGATGAATAGGATGAGTGATGACTATGTAGTTTGAATCAACATGGTTTGAATGATGCCAATTAACGGGTTGGAGCCTAAAGTCCCATCCATGGCGAGGGGGTAAACTTGGTACATCGGGTGGGACAAAGTTACTCCCACTCTAATGATGGACAACTCGGGATTGGCTAGCAGAACGCGCATGAGCCGCGCGTTATTTGAAAGGAAATGCTGAATATTATTTCTATGAAAGAAAAGTAGAATCTTTGCAAATAATAGAATAGACAATTATTATTTCACGTAAAAAATAACGAACCTCATTTTTAAAGCATACCTAATATTTATATTTTTTACTACTATTTTCAAATGACACTGCACTTTAACCAACCCTAACCAACAGGCCAATCACTGAATATCCTCTTTAAAGTGGGCGTGTCTACTTCATGCCCCTTACTTACGCCGAGCCTGAAACAGAAGGTTTGTGCTCTATCGGCTATCCCTATATTTCATACATCCATGTAAACGATGTGTTCATGCATATGTGCAGAGTTGGGTAAGTAAAATACCCTGGGTAAATTAGGTACATGTGGTCTCTGATGTGGTAATGGTGCATTTATACCAAAGATGTTGTACCTTAATACTACCTTTGTCAACCTCTGTGTCCGCCCGACCGGTGCAGGCTGAAAGTACGCATAAGAGTAAGAGAGATAGAGAGTGAAAAATTGGATAAAAAGAACTCTATTTTACTCTTATGGATTTTCTGCCTGCACCGGATTAATTCGGATTGAAAACTCTTCCTTCGGATTAGGTCGAAATGAAACGGTTTGGTTCGGATACAAATTCTGGAATGATTTGGGTTCAGAATGAATTTCAATCCGAAGCTTTCGCTAGGGCATTCAAAACCAATCCGACTTGTAATCCCAATGAATCCGAATGTATTCGGTCAATCCAAATTAATCAGAGTTAATTCGAATGAATCCAGTCTATTCGAATGATTCCGAACAATTCTGATCAATTCTAAAAAGAAAAATACTGAGAATGAAAATAGTCATGGGTTTACAAAAATGAACACCTTTACATTTATATTTTAAGAAAATGTTTATTTTTGGGCAATCATTTTTTCGTTGAAATGCGTACATATTGACTCAAAATTTCAAAAAAAGCGGCAAAACTTTGTACTAAAAAAACAAAACTTTCAACGAACATCGAAGTCACTCATAACTTATAAGGTATTAGAACACGTTTTTAGGCCCGCCTGTAAAAACAGGAAAATATCCGTTGACTCCTGGTGCATTGCCTCCCCTCAATTATTGTTCGTATCTGTTTTTCTGTATTCAGTTGCAGTTTTCTAATAACTACATTTTGGATGGGAACTTGCCACGCAAAATAAAACGAAATTGACAGTCATGTTCATTAATTTTAATAATATTCCGCACTTCGAATCATTCGAACTTTGTTTGCTCGTGAGTAACAAAAAGGACTTAAGACTAGGATTTTTAAATCGGAGCGATTTTCTATAACGATTACGCGAAACATTGTTCGCGATGCGTCGTCGCAACGTCCGCGAACTCTTAACAACGTAGTACATACTAATAAACACTTGGTGATTGTGCTATTATGAAGGGAGAGCTCAATTTCCTTTCCTTTTTTTCTGGGAGCGTCGCAAACGTTATTACAAAGACTAGGACGTTACATAAACGTTTGGCTTTCTGTTCATACTCATTGGAAGCTCAGCTTTCCGCAGCGACTGTCGCTTCTAATGAGGGTTTGATTTCTTCTGAACTCTTTGAATCCGTAATGGTATCCTCAATTTTCTCAATTTTCTCTACATTCGTATTTTCTTTTTCATCCTTTTTCTCTTCGTTTTCAATGGCTTTCACTGCTAAATCTGGTGTTTGTTCCTTTTGTCGCTTCTCAATCTCAGCCTTGTAATTCTCGATATCCTGTTGACTTATTTGTACGAAGAGAATTCCATTAATGACATTTAACATATCTAATACCGATCCCATGCTTGGCGGTTGTATTTGGATTGGTGGAAGACTGACGCCTGATTTACCGGTGTATATTTCATTCATCTTTTTTTGTAACACAACCGCTTGTTGCGTCAGGTGTCGTAAACAGTCGCTACTTTCCTTTGTTTTCTCGTGTTCCTCTCCGAGCTGTTGTTTGTAAATTGCGTAGGTTTCCTTCTCATTATTTAGAGCCGCCCGAAAATCGCCCATGCAAGATTGCGTGCGTGCTACCAGATGGTAAGACACGGCGACTTTTAGAGACCGTGGTCCATGGTAGCGAAGATTTAGGGCCAAGGCGTGCTCTAAAAATCGTAAGGACAGTTCATACTCTCCAACCGCGTGAAGAATCAAGGAGATGTTACTCTACACAAACAAAAAAGAACTGTTTTTTACATTTTAAATCTTTACAGGTAAAATATCCATTACCTATCGATATTTTAATGTCAATATCACCCTATTGATATATCGATGTTTCATATCGATAATAAGTCCCGACAGCGATATTGGATAAGATATTGAAAAAGAGCAAAAGTGAGGATATCCAAAAGAGGATATCTCAAGTATCTTGAAATTCTTTAAAACTACTGTAAATTCTTTAAAATCCTTTACAACTGTTTAAAATCTTTTAAAAACTTGTAAGTTTTGGCTTTTCGTTCTAAAAAAACGAAACTAGAGTTACGACCTAATCAAAAAGACAGATGATGTACTAAATATTTGAATTGTAATAAATGAACTTTACTTACATCAAGTAGCGCGACTTCTGGGTGATCTTCGCCACAAACCAGGAGTGCGAGATACCTCGCTCGGTATAATAACCGTAAAGCGGCAGAAACATGACCGTTAGCAAATGAATACAAAGCCAGGTGTATCTGTAAAAAAAAAAGTGTAAACATTGACGTTACCATACTATTTGATAACGATCAATCTTCTTTAAATTTCATGAACAATTAAATGTCACTGCTCTTCAAAACTTACATATTCTGTTATGGTGTAAGGATGATCAATGCCGTTGACCCTCTCCGACATGAGAACCGCTTTCTGTTGAGTAGCAAGGGCCTCGCCATGATCTCCCATAATGTAATTCAGTCGAGCGAGCATTCTGAGGCATTGAGCAATTTCTGGATGCATTGCTCCATATACATTGTTTAATAAATTTAAAGCTTCGCTGATTAATTCATAGCCATCTTTCAAATATCCCTGCTGAATTTTGCTCTGGCCAGTGGTATAGAAATTATATGCATCACTAGCCTGAAAAAAATATATTCCATTAAATATATTACTTTTTAAACAATAAGACGGTAACTTCTTATTAGTCATCATAGTACCTATTGCCATTAAAAAAAATAACTTAAACAAATAAAACTGAAATAATAGAAAATTTGTCTAGAAGAAAAAAAAATATATCACCTCCAATCCAAACCAATTTGACATCAAGAATATTAAACGATCTTAATAATTCAATATATTTTTAAATGATAGTTAAAAAGGATTTTTAGAGATTGTAAACGATTTAAAGAAATATTAACTTATTTCAAGAGATTTTACATGATTTTAAGGATTTTCATAAATTTTATACGTTTCTAAAGAATTTGAAGCCATTTCAAAAAAATCCAGAAAAGTATAATGACTTTCAAGAAATGGCATAACAGGGTAAGCATATATAAACAGCCCCTGGCAGAATGTGTTTGAAATTTTCACCCTGAATTAGAAAAAATTCGCCTCTCACAATCCGGAGTGCTTTTTTATCGTGTCCCCTCACCTCCTTTCACAATTTGGGGTGTATTTTTTAAATTGTGAATCTCTTAGCCCCTCACAATTTGGGATGCTTTTTTATTGTAAGATCCCTCGCTAATAATTCCAATGTCAATAATTTTTTCTCTGATTAAACTTGTAAACTGAAAAATAGGTGTCAAATCTCAAAAAAAATGTGGTGACCTGTGATAACTACCCTATCCTACAAGAAAATTTTCTTACCCTAGGATTGATATGCTTAACGATGGGAAATATATTGAGAATATCCTCTTCGAAGAATGAAGCTCTATTCTTGTTCTCAAAATTGTATTCCCGTAGTAAGATTTGTATACCAGTCTTGATACAAAATCCTCGCAGTAGAGAAATCTTCTGCAGATGAAAATGTTCAATGGTAGCATCTAAAGATTCTGGCGATGGAGTCTCCCAGTCGTAGTAACTCTTCAGATCAGCTTTAATTTGCTGCCAGAGAGTTTTAGGGGTCATCGATGCCCATTCTACTTCTGCTTGTTGATGTCCATTATTTCTTCCTTTTCGTTTATTCCTACGCTTCGCGGTTTTGCTCTGAAGCTGATAAGTTAACTAAATTATTCAAGATAATTGAATTTAACAATATACAGTCGAAGCTATTTACCTTGCCACGGATAGGATCGTAGGGAAGTAATTTTCCTGCAAACGATGTTTACCCACTCTTGAGTCTGACGCGTATATCAGAGAGAAAAACAATTCTCGGACCGAGAGTTAGGGGAAGCGGCAAGGTATATAGCGGCAAGGTAAGTAGCTTTGACTGTAATACTATACTATGTATAATTTATAATAATAAAAAAATATAAGTTATAATAAATAATACCTCTTCTAAATTCTGTTGAGGATGTATGGGCTGCGCTGAAGATAAAAAGCAGTTTAAAAAGTGGCTGATTGCTGCAGATAAACTCATCAATTCAGTGCCCTGTGAACATTATTTTATTCAAAGTTAGAGGTAATTTCACATTGAAAATGTAAAATTAACATGTTTATGTCAATTTTAAAGGTGATTGAAAGAATGACTTTAAATGTTGGGCCAGTTGAGAATGAATGCCCCAAATGTAAATGGGTATTAAGCTGTGATGACCTGTTGACTTATCAGTGATGACTATTCGAGTACTCGTTATATATAATTTAAAAAGCAAAAGTTTAATACCTGCATATAGGAAGTGAAAATATGTTTCGCTGAACGCAGGATTAACTCCGAGACTGCAATTCGATTCAAGTATTGTAACTGTGGAACAGCTGCAAGCATAGCTGCTAGTTTTCCTAAGTAGCGAACATTTATTCCTCTTCCATGTAGGGCTTCCACCAATGTAGTGCCATCCATTGCTGCAGCGGTGTGGTCTAGACATTCTCGAATCTGTAAGAGATTTATAAAATTTAATAAAATAAACCCATTTTTAAACTACTTGTGATGTTGGGTCACCTTTGACGCTTATTTACTAAGCACTTTGCTTCTTCGTGAAGTAAATAATATCATTCTCTAATTTGATCCGTCACAAAAGATATCTTTCATTTCCTTTCATAAGTTTAAATTATGATAATTGGAAAAGTTAAATTCAATAAATATATTGTAAATAACTTTTACGAACAATTTTTTTTTCGCGACCGAAACTCGGAACAATCTTTTTCAAAATAAAAGGTATTATATATTATTAATGCAGATAAGCATATAAGATATGAGAAAAATTCAAATTTCTTACTTACAAAAGTAGGAAGTTGCACCGTTAATAAAAAATCGGCGGCATCCCTTACGAGTTGCCTTTGTTTCTTCAGAGCCGGTCCGTTCGGATCTGGATGTCGTACACTTGGTGAATAAACGTCTGGATTGAATCTGACATCGAATTCTGCTTCGCGCAAGCTGCCGACTGCCGCTGCAGCTCTACGCACTATTTCCTTGGTGCTCTCTTCAACTAAAAAATAATATTTCAAATGACTCAATCTATCTGAATTTTTAAGGGTATTCAAAAATCAAACCCATACATTTTTGCGTAAAACGGAGTAATAGTAATATAATCTCAAAATGTAATCGTTTCATATTACGCAATTTACAGTAGTTTAAAAGTATACGGTTTTTTTTTTCTTTATACGCATACTTTTATTTGAAAAATAAGTACCGCTACAAGGCGAAAAAATATCGAATTATAAGATTTGTTAAATAAATTAAAAATTCAAATTTAGAGATTACAATTTACGAATTTAGAATTAAATTAGAATTTAGGGATGGAAAAGTCGAAATCGACTAATCGAAAGTCGACTTTTACGGCTTAAAAGTCGAATATTTATAATCGACTTTGCATACTTTTAGTCGTCGACTCAAAATTACAGATGTGGTGGTTGGTATTCAATCCAACTAAATATCGATTAAACATTAAATCAAAGGTTAATTGAACCAAAACAATTAAATGTTATTGGGTTGTGGTAGGTTTTTGAAAAATTGCCGCTAGTAAGCGCTAATATATGCCAATGAGGTTCACATAATTTATTACGCCACTTTGGTAGCCAAAAAAATATAATTCATTTGTTTTAGTTTAATTGGGCGTTTGGTTGAATCGATTTTTAGTTCAATTGAATACCTATCGATAGGATTTCGATATCGAAAATATCGAAAATATTTCCAGCTTACACTGAAGACTAATTTTTATTTAGCGCTCATGGTGACAATAATTCATTTTTTTCTCGATAAGATCGAGAAAATCTCTCAAAGTAACTTCGCTACTTTTTTTTTGTCATCGTGTATACAGTTTTAAAAATCTTCCGCATCACTCATTATAAAACTGTCTACTCAGAACTAAGACCCGTCCATTGTTGTTATGGCGTTCTGGGCCTATAAACTCTTACGGCTTGAAGATTTATAATTACTAAAACGTAGAAGACCGTAGAATAAATAAAGAGTGTAGAACAATAGCTTATTATATATAAGCTGGTACAGTGTTCTCTACTTTAATAAGAAGTAATGCCATTAAAGAAATTAAAGTTAGAAAAGCAGTGGATATACTTACGTTCTTGTTTTTCACCTCCTGTAATCGAATCCGTGATGCTCTCCACAATTTTTTTAGCCTCATCGGCCTCTATTGTAGACTGTGTAGAGTCTTCTTTATTGCTATCCACGTTTCCAGTTTCTTCTTTTTTCTCGTCCTGTAGAACAACACGTAAAACTTTAAAAATTCTTTCAGTTAACTTTAAAATTACAATTTTTTCATGGGCGTACAATAAAGCTTCCTCAAAGAAGGGATGATTTAAAAAAAAAATCAAAAAGAGAGTTTTCTGAGAACCAATAAGTCGACATTAGAAAGTGAGAGCAGATTTTTCAATAGGTTAATCCATGAAAATCTGGATTAGTTAAAAGGGCTGCAGCCCTAAAACTAGTTTAAAATTCTATAATACTTTAAAATACTCGTATTTTGAATACTTTCAGTTCTAAAAAGCACTAAGTTTTCAGAATGAAAACCTCGACTTACCTTTGGACAAACTTCCTTCTCTTTTTGCGACCTTCTCACTGACGTCAATTGTTGCAGATGAACAGCTGCATGTTTGATAAATTGGACATATCTTGCTTCCACAAATGAATCGATTAGTTCTTGACGAAGGCACGCCAGTCTATGTTTGTGCTCAACAGGAAATCCCAAAGCACGCGCCTCTTTACTCAATTCAACACCTTCGACTGTGAAAATGAAAAATATACACAATTCAATTTTATCAGCAGTTCCATATTTAAAAAATAAATAAATAAAATAAAAAAAAGATTAAATGTTATACTGCTTACGTTTTAGGAAATTTACGTCAGGTGGAAATGTTCTCAGAAGATCTAAAACGTAGTGTCGTGAATCGTTTCCGATTATTCCTTTGCATTCTACGCTACTACAAAGTTCTATTTCCTCTCCTGCGTCATTTATCACTTTATGAGGCAAGATTTTGAGCTGTTGGCCGGCCTTATTAAGCTGCGATTGAGAGAAAATTTAAAATTAATAACTGCAATATAATAAACTATGAGAAAACATATCTTACTCACCAATTCGAGATATTTAGTATGTGTAAGAATGGTTTTTCCAAAATCTATGGAGCCATATACCACCGATTGTTCTTGTTCACGCTCCAAAATTCCAGGAATGATGGATTGCGCAGTAACTCGATATCCTCTGTAAAAATACGTAGATAAAAAAAAAACGAGTTGGATTGAAAGCAAATATCATTTGACAGAAACTATAAACTTCTGCCACATTTTTTAATTTTATTTTAAAATTACTCTCTTTTAAATTTTCTTATCGAGGCCAAAGTCTTTTTTCTATTCATTTGTTTTTCTCTTTTCTTTAAGAAATCGTTCTTTTTCAAGTTCAAGAAAATTTTCTCGTTTTTCACTTTAATGAGGACTAAATCTATAAAATCCCAATAGAAAATTCTATTATTTTTGGTGGAAAATTAATGTTGCTTTGGTTGCAAAGTAATTTATTTTGTTGTAACTTAATGTCTAGTTGAAAATTTGTTTTGTTGGTGGAAAATGACACTATTAATCTGTTGAACATCATATTTATTCTTGAGAAAATAAAAAAAAAATTAATTTGACATCTTAGATTAGATCTTTTATTAAAATAAAGAAAAAGAAAAACAAATGCATATCGTTCGCCACTTTGTGTAAAATATGAATTTATTTTAATCTGATTTTTTATTTAAACAATTACTCTGATCATTTTTATGTTTTAATTAAACAATTACTTGGCGTTACTAATCACTAGTATCATCTTTTTAGAATAGGATTCACAGATTAATAATAACTTTGGAAATCATTAGTGGTAACGCACCTATAGTCAATGACGACTGTACCAAGTGTATAAAGGCCAGGAAGATCTACAACAGTGTAAACTCGAACACCTTGAAGATCGTTCCGAGGCGCTACGAAAGCGGCAGCATCACCGCCAAGTTCTTTATAGTGATCTCGTACGTCGAATCCAAGCGAGAAAAATATATTGTTCCAAATGAACATCTGCATTTTAGGTTCCTCGCCAGGATTGATGGCCATAACGTTGCCATCAATAACTGCAACTGCACCTCGAGTCGCTGCAGCCACAAAATCACTATGAACCTGAACACAATCGGCTACAGTAAAGATTATTATGTCGATACAAAATAATTGTAAACTATAAAATGTTTTAACATTAATGTAAACAAAAGTTTAGCTTTTTAAGAAGCAGCTAGAGCTTTAATCAAGAATCAAGTAGTCAGTTAATTAGTATTATTGAGAACAATAAAAGTTTGCAATGGAATAATGACTTTACAAAACTTAAACTACTATCGTATATCCATTTTCAATAACTGATTTACTACTTTTAATCAATGCTTGCCTTAAATATCGCTCTTTCCCTCAGTAATCGTTCTGGAAGATTTTTGCGTGGAAGTTCCCTTGTAGTTTGTAGTTCCTCGTTCCATTCACGAGTTTGACCAGGAATATGTTCTTCATAACCCAATTTGGAAGAAAAAGCTATAAAAAAAAGTTTATTATTGAAAGATGAAGTAGAACGACAATGAAGAAGCTAAATAAATTTGTGTAATACATGCATAATTTCAACCGTTTTTCATGCCCATAAAACGGGGTTAAAGTTGTACTTTTTACACCCTAGAGACTAAAAAATAACGTCATATGTAGTTTCTCTGGCAATTGTCACTTCTCTATTCTTTCCTATCTCTTTCAATCCCCACTTCTGTATTCCTACCTACCTCTCTTCTATTCCCACCTATACCTTTCTATCTCCTTCTCAATCAAAATTCACTCCTATTTCTTTTAATCCACACTTTTCTATCCTTTTCAATCTCTAACCTATCCTCATCTATCTCTTTCTATCTCATTGTCAATCGAAATTTACTATCTTTTTCAATGTCTTCCTCTATGTGATTATACTGATTATACTGACAAAGATATTGAAAGAGATAGATAGGTTAGTGATTATAACGACTGAAAAAGAAATTTAAAAAGGCGGAGGTGGATATTAACTAAACGATTGAAAAATAGTGAGTTGGATAAATAAGAGAAAGACTGTGATAGAGCTTTTTCGGACGAATGATATTGGTTTTTACCACATAATTCTAAAGTCCTTCGTTAGCTCAGTGGACTAAGCGTTGGACGGCGAACACGATGCGCGCGAGTTCGCGTCCTTATAGATGCGGATTTTTCAATGTTATATACGTCAGTGTTATTATCTGAATAATGCACATTGTTCAAAATATTGTAGTTATAAAATTGTTGTACATGTTGAAAATATGAAAATTAATAAATTAATAAGGGAGAGA
>JAUEJJ010000003.1:742791-754974 GCA_032164275.1 Synergus coniferae
GTACGAACTCAAATGCCGGACTATTTCTATCGATCGCTCCTCTAAGTATTTTATACATATATGTAGTATAATAATCTACTATACTAATGCATATAAAACAAGTATTTCTGTCAATCAGAATTATTAAACCTATCCATGCCAAACTATTTCTATCTCTTTTTTAATATACAATAACTTCTTTTCATTTAAATCTCAATATTTTTATCTTTCTGTATCCTTTGTATATCTTCCCCAATAATTTCCTATTCTCCTTCTATCCTTATTCTCCGCCTATACACACTACTCTTTTTCTATTCCTTTTACAATACACTGCTGCACCTCTCTTTTTCAATCCCTATCACTGTATTCATATCTATCCTTTTTTAATCATTTCAATCCTTACCTATCTCTTTTAATAATCTAATACAACGCTTATCCTTTTCAATCTCTCTTCAAGTGAACTACCAAGTCTATCTATTTCAATCTTTACCTTTCTATCCACGTCTATCCTTATAACTGATTCAAAATGGCATGAAAATCCAAAACAGTCCAAAGGCACTATGTCAAGACTCGATAGACCATTAAAAATCATATCGAATCTTATCTCACGATTTCTTAAGAAGATTATCTGTCTTCATGATATTCGAGTCTTTCGAGCAATAAAATTTTAAGTCATTTGCTCAGGTTTCATTGGAGGCGTTTTAAATTGCAGGCATCAAACTAAGTAGAAGAAAAAATGATATTTAAGATTCAAGTTCTATCTTCGAAACTAAATAACTATTATAACTGGGTATCTCTTGCTGTATAAGTAGATTTTAAATAGACTATCTATTATAGATTTATCTATATAGATTTGTCTATATTTATAGATTATGTATATTTTATATGAGAATATTATAACTTAAAGATTAAATAAAATTTAAGAATGAAAGCAAAAAATTTCAAGATTTGAAATTTGAAAATTAAAAAAAAAACGACAGTATATTTCAAAAGATTTAAAAAATAATTTAGTTTTATAAAATTCCAAAGAATTTATCAAGAATTTAATGGAATTTAAAATTTTAAAAAACTTCAAATGATTTTTAAAAAATTTCAAAATATTGGACAGATTTGAAAAATATTTTTTAAGATTGAAAGTGATGTTTAAAAATTTTCAAAAAAAAAAAACTTGAAAGGGTTTCAAATTTTTTGCGCCTACATCTCTAGAAATTAAACATTTAAAAAGATTCAAACGAATAGAGACTATCCATATACTTTCAACAGGAAATAGTAATTTTTTTTTTTTTTCAGAACCGACATTGCCTCAGGGGACAAAATGACTTCTTATGCGGGTTCATAGATTAGAAAATATCTTCCTGTCCATCTCATCGAGAGAAAGTGAATAGATAAGCATGGGGATCAGAAGTATTCAAATTATGATTTTCCTGAATTCGATCTTTGGAATTATGGGTATTGGGTTCATGTTCTAATCTCAAAATTCCATCTTTTCATTATATGTACTCAACAAAAATTTGACAAAATATTAAGTATTTTTTTTTTATTTCAAAATATTATAACAGATTTAAAAAATATTTTTAAATCACAAAACCATTCTAAAAATTCTTTAAACATTTAAGATAATTTCAAAATATTTCCATTGAAATTAAAAAAAAAATGTGACGAGATTTGTATTTATTATTTTTATTCTTACAGAAAGTTATAAATTATTAATTTCAACGGAGAGGTCACATGTGTATGAGGTAAAGTAATGTTTAAAGAACAATTCATGATGACTGATTCAATTAATAAATAAATTAGTAAGTTGAATTTACAAACGCACTTTAATAATCGATAATATTATTTCATATAATATAAAGTGGAAAAAGTAATAATTCAGTAATCAAATTAAGGTTACTGAGTACTGATTCAATCAGTCAAATTCTTTTAAATTAAAAGAAGAGAGAACGAGAAAAAAAGGGGGACAATCGTAATGCACGTATGCAAAGAGTTGTGATTCTGATTGGCTTCAGGCTCGGTGGAGGAGATATCTCGATTTTCATTGGTCGCCGCTGCCAGTACAAAATAAAATCTCCGTCCAGATATTGTATAAAAGCCAAAAGGACGCGCTATTCTATTTCAAAGGTGAAAGGTCCGGTGACCGGTCAGTCAGTCTATGTTCATCAGTGATTCAGTCCAGTCCAGTCCTCCAGTCTGAGTCTAGTTCAATCTCTTAAAGGTGGAACTTCGATTCCTCGAAATTTCAAGAAGAGTTATTATTTTTAAAAGACACCAAGATGTCTGACAGTAACGTCATCGAAATTTTGAAAAAGAAAAGTCGGAATTATCGCAAGTGGATTTTACGCTTTGAAGGAGAGAAGCTTCTTCGCTCCATAACGCTCAAACAAGATTTCAGAGTCGACGCTTTACTTCAAACAACACTTTCTAGGCTCACAAGCGAGTACGAAAGTTTGGAAACGTTTCTCAAAATTTGTCCCAGGCACTTAGTCTCTACGCAAGAAGATCGGACTCCACAGCCGAAAATTAAACCTTCCTGGTTCAGATCTGTGAAAAAAATATTCAACAATTTATTACGAAGCATAACTCCGAAAAAGCATTCAACACCAGATAGTTGAATCTCTCTATTTTAACTATTTTAAGCATTTAACAATCGGCCCTTTTTAGGGCCACCAAATATTTTTGACGTAGGAATAATTTTTTCTTCACAAAAACATGTTTACTTTTAATTTACTTTCCGTTTCCATATTAAATTGTGTTACGTCGTAAGAATTTACTAATAACTGATTTAGAATTTATTTACCTTAAATACTGTCTCTCTAAAATCGCCTACACATTTCTATTCGTAATTTTCTATTGCTTTCTCAACTTTCTAACAATTTTCTCACGACTAGCCTACACAGACATCTGTGAAACAGCCGTATCTTTATTACTGCAAACCTTGTATTCCTAATAAGCTTAAGGTAAGGCCCATTTTTGTACTTTATAGTTATTTTCTATTCAGAAACACATTACTCATCCCTTTATTGCTTTATATCTAGCCTCTAGAAAACCCATCTTCACATCTGTATCTAGCCTAAGCCTAAGATCCTTCAATGCTTTTATTACCCCATTCAGCTATACCCATGGATCTTGACCGTACTTAATGTAAATTTTGGGAAATTTCATAAGTTTGTGACATCAGAAAGAAGGAGTACCTAAGACCTCCTACTTTAATTTGTAACCAACCAGAGTTTAGTCCACCACCCTCTCTACTTTTCTGTCAACTTCTTACGCTACTACCAATGTTCATCCCTAAGTATCGTATCAATCAATCATCAGATTTTCTTGCACTTATCCTTAAAAATTCTTAAAAACCTTTTACCATTCTTTAAAGTTGTAAGAAATACTTTAAATTCCACAAAGACTCTTAAAACTCCAAAAAATCTTTTGTTCTCCTTTAATATTCTACGAATACATTTTAAAACACCTTTCAACTCCCTTAAATTCCAAGATGAAGATACAAATTTTTTAAATTCCTAAATTTAAAAAACCTAAAAATATTTTTCAATCCCTTAAATCTCCTGGAATCTTTTGAAATATCATAAAATATTTTAAAAATCTGTTGGAATCATTTAGAATCTTTTCAAATTAAAATAAACTTTATTTGGTTTAAATAAATATTTTAATACATAATATTTGTATTTAAGGTTCTACTTAAAAATGATTTATTCAAAAATTTTTATATCAAACAATTTTTTTAACTGTTTTTGAACTAAGAAAATCCAATTATTGTAATATTGAAAAGTCCATTCATCTTTAAATTTTCAGCAGTTAAATTTATTACTTTATAATTTCTTAATTAGTGGGCTTACAATATTGCTGGCTTCAAACAGACTTTTAAAAATTCATGATAATTTTGCACTAATCGCAAATACTGTCCATAGAAAACGTGAGCAATATTTTACTGTCTTCAGTTATAAGATACGTCACGGTAAAGTACAAACAAAAAACAATATAATGCTTAATGCTTATGGAACGCTGAAGAAAACGCGATAACCCTTGTTATCTCTTTCCTTGTCTTTCGCCATTGTTTTCACTGTACAAGGTACGTGAGAGTTCAACTACCAGTTGGTACAAGAATGAGCAACAACTATTCGTGATTTTTATGTAATTCGAAAAATTCAAAAAGATATAATTTGTGACAATCGCAAACGGAAATATCGAAAAACGAGAACAAGGTCAACGGACTCTCTTAACTTCATTGGATGCACAATTTTAACATTTGTTTTTTCCAAATTCAAAGATTTTTTGTAAGCAATAAAAAACAACTGGTCTCTTATGTCCTGGCATTAGTGTAATTTTAGATTGAAGTATTTAAAAATTGTTTGCAGTCATCATAGTAACTATTTTCATTAAAAAAGGTAACAAGGTAAATTTTTTCTTATGAAAATAGGTGAGAAATAGATTTTAAAAGAGTTTCAGGATTTTCATGAGATTTCAAGAGATTTTTAAAATTTTTAAATGAATTCTAGGGACTTAAGGAGACTTTACAGGATTCTAAGATAATATTTTAAGTCATTGTAAGGAATTTTAAGGACTTTCAAGGATTTAAAGAAGTTTAAGAGATTTAGAAGGATTTTACAATATTTTATACGATTTTAAACAACTTCAAGTGATCTCAAGAGATTTGAATAATTTTTAGGGAACTTCAAGAGCTTTTAAGAAATTTGAAATGACTTTAAATGATTTGAAAAATTTGAAAGAATTTAACAGGAATTGAGAAGAGTTTAACGAGTTTCAAGAAATTTCACCGAGTTTCAAAGATTTCAAAGATTTTGACGAAATAATAGCGATATGACTGGATTTTATTTTATTATGAATTAAAAAATAATTTGAAAAATTTCAAAACATTTAAAATAAATTGCAAGTTAAATTAAAAATGTTTTCAGTTTTAAATGTTTGGCTTTCCTTATTTATTTTAATTATCTGAAAAAGTTTTTCCAAACCGGAAATGATCCAGAATTATCATATAATTCCACTGTGGTGTCCTAATTAAAAGGACTCCTTATTTGGAGTCCTAATTTAAGATTCCATGAGTTTTTCAGGTTTTCCAGATCCTGCAGCAATCCTGTTAAATAAAGTCTACGCCAATGCCAGTCAGTGTTGAGAAAATACACATTACACATGTTTCAGAAGAAGAAATGTGTAAATTCAAGACGTCTTCAATGCGGGAGGCTAATCGACAAGTCTAGCTAGAGACGCCTTTTCAAAACAGATGCCACAGCCACAGTAGGCTGGGAGACCAACAAAAGTGCTCAAAATCGCACTTTAAAGTTATTAAGTAGAGACTCATTTTTCACAAACAGATGAGTTGAAGAAATTTTTCATCGAATTTCATGATATTTTAACTAGTTCTCTTAATTCTATAGTATTTTAAAAAAGATATTGCCAAAAAACTTCAAATTTCGTTATTTTCAAAAATGTTAATAACTTCGAAAATATATTTATTATTTTTAAAAGCACTTGATCTTTGGCCTTGGTTTTTTGGTAATATCGCTTTATAACATACAGATTTTAACTTCCCCTTTGGTTTATTAGACGCAGAATTTTATTAGCTTTCGTACTATTTCGGAGAAAAAATTAACAGGCGTCGTGTGTTGACATTTTCGGACGTTAGTGTAACTTTCACAATTTTTATCCGATCAACTTCAAATTTTAACCGCATTTTTATAATAATTACATTTTGCAGAGAAGTATATACGGAATTTTCGATTCATTAAAAACTTTTCATTTTATGAGCATTTTTATACGAATTCTTTCACTGAAAATTTACCTGTTAGCTTCAAATGCATGTCATTTTTGGAAAAATCAATATTTCTACATTTCCATACGTACTTCACTAGGTATTCTTATATGTAGATTAACGGAAATTTTTTAGTTTTGCTCTAAGTTAAAAATTGTGGTAATTACCTGTCACGCCGCGAAACGCTTCAAAAAATGCTTCGAAAAGAAACTAACAGAAGTCGGCTATTTTGTTTTAAAAAAAAATATATATTTTTTCTGATTCTTCTATGTTGGAGCTTCGTATAAATATAATTAGTTTTATAAATAAATTCATTTTTCATACAAAAAAAAAATGTTGAATATACTCATGATTTCACATCTGCTACTGTGGCCGTACCCCTTTACCATTTTTCGTTGATTTTGATTTCCTCTACCCTCCTCAACCCCCTTTAATCATTTTTATCTTCCAGAACTAAAAACAATCCTGTAACTGCGGAACGCAATTCACAAGACTGATACTACACGCCCTTAATTATCCATGAAATGGTGCCCGCGCGTATAATATTGCTAATACAATGGAATGAAGATGAACAAATTTTCTGTTTTAAATACAGTTTAATTTTGAAATTCTTCCCAATCATTAAGACTTCAATGGGAAAAAAATTAAGTTATGATACAGTGAAAGACAGGAAGAAGTACGCGAAATGTGCTGAATTTCATTTGAATTGTCAAACATGTATTAATTCTCTGACCCTAATGGTTTTATTGTCATGACGCTGCAATTGAATGTTTAAATGGTGTTAAACAAAGGTCGATCAGTAGCCCTTCACAACGATCGCCGTGTAAGATCGCTTCAAAGATTCACTAACTAATACTGTTTAACTGCAGATTTACAATTAAAAAAAAAAAAAATTCTCAAATTTCTTAAATGAACATGAAATTAAAAAAGTTTAATAAAAAAAGTTAAATATAAGTAAATAAATTTGAAATAAATTGAAAATTAGAAACACTGAATAATTATTTCATATAATTTTAACACCGAAAATTGATTTTATTGTGAACTAAATAGAAATAGAACATTTTGAGACTAATTACAGTTTTTCTATGCAATAATTATTAGTTACTCTAGTAATGTAATTAATTATTTGCAACCCTATAAAAAACTAAGAATCTAGTTACAGAAAGACACACAGCCACGTACTTAAAAACACGTTTTTTGGATTCAGGAGGGTACAAGACATGAACATTTGACGAAAACAAATTTTACACAAATCTAATACCTTCTCTGACGGAAATGGTAAAAGATAAGCTGATAAGGGGAAGACATGGTAAAGGGGAAGACATAGTGCAGTAAAATGGTAAAGGAAAATCATGGTACAAGGGAAGGGAAGTATATATTACAGTAAAACGGTAAAAGAAAATCATGGTAATGAAAAATGGTAAAGTTAAATCATGGCAAAAAGAAATCAGTTCAGTCAATACGCTAATATTAAAGAATATTAGCCTGGCCACTGAATACACTCGGTATTTTTAATTAATATTAAATAAAAATAATACGTAATAAGAATAATATAAAAAATCATAATAATCAAAAAGAAAACAATGAAAAAAATTACAAAACATAAAACATACAAAAAAATATGCTCTGCAAAATACTCCAACCTTCCCGTGGTAAAGAGAATGAGTAGGCATCAAACCGAAACCAATCGAGATACGATGGAAAGCATGATAAAGATATGATTTTCTCGAAAACTGTCACTCATAGAAAAAAATTCTTGAAACAAAAAATGTGTATCTTAATGAGATCTACAACTTTTGTCTGATCCATTTAAAAGTTTTGCATATTAGCAACGCAAAAAATCATGATTATTAATGATTTTTTAATGGTTTCACCATGAAAATCAAATTTCAGACAATTTTCACTATATTCATAATCAGTGCGTCGAAATACATAAATATACGGAGTTTAAACAAAATCGGAGGTTCAACCATTTTGGAAGTACACCCCCAGTCTAGGGTTAATGTTTTTAACATTTATTTGAAAAGTTTATAAATTAATACAATGCACGAATGCAAAAATAAAATCAAGGACAATTCTTGGATTTCCTTAAATTTCGGCATAGACACCCTGCATGTGATGCAATTTGGATGCAACCAGCAACATACTGCAATTTTCTAAGCAGGGCATAAAAGTGCCAACCTTCCAATTAAAAAGAATGAGAAAAATGTTGGACTTTGAGTCTAGTAAGACGGTAGTTTCTGAGGGGACATGATAGATGATAGAAAATCCAAAGTCTCTCCTAGCGACAGCAGTTTCCCCATTCGAATATATCAGAATATGTATATATGTATGTAAAGTCGAAAGAATTCGTCTGCTGGATTTTGTCTTCTGCTAGTCGGAGCCCTCCGTGGGACTGAGCTAAAGGAAAATCCTTCGTACTCGCGTGACCTCACATTTGCGCAATTTACGTTACATAACACCGGGTGGCCGGCTCAATTTTCATCTGACCGAAACCATCGCAGGAAAAGAGTCTTTAAAGACAAAGGAAAAGTTGTCAACACAGTATTGGAGCTGACAAAAAGCGGAGGGATAAAAGGCGAATAAAGTTTAATTTCTCACCGGCCTCCGTGTCGCCCTTTTTGCCGTTAACCAGAGGTATTTTCAGAGTCCCATTCTCATCGCCAGCCTCAACCTGAGAACCTAGAGCCATGTCTCACGGAACTTTAATCCTGATTCTTAATTGTATTTATCCGACTGTCCTTCCACACTAAAAAAAATGTTAATTTATTTCACCGTAGAAAATACACGAACAATGTTCTTTCTGTGGAGTCGACCGCGAAACAAGCTCAAACCTTTTCACACACGAGTTGCACGAGTGCTACTCAACGCTCAACCAGCACTCAGCACTTTTAACAGCACAGTATAAAAGAACTGACGAGAACCACGACTCGAGCCCTCGAAGTCCACGAGAAGAGATAAGCCGAGAACCAGTGGAATACTGGGCAGATGCAGAAACTATTAGGAGACTTGCAGGGATGCACGTGCACGTGTATTTTACGGATTTTACCGACGACCAAAGACCAAAGATGTTAGAAAGCAGGGTGGGAAGTGATATCACTCGACGAGAGTGACAGAGATACACAGATCTGTTTGTCTCGTTTACTCTCATGAGTTTCTGCTTTACGCCGTTTTCTGCCGACATGGAACTGTACTATGGACAACTATGGACTGCTGCACTCACACCTTTTATATTTTGGTCAAAGACATTGTTTTGGTGGTCGACCTGCAGTGGAACTCCGATGCATAAATTCGAACGGATCTCTCTCTCTCTCTCTCTCTCTCTGGTATTCTACCACGTGAGTTGAAAACGAGGTGCGATCAATTCAAATTAACTGTCGTTTTGACATCTCTTTCTATCGTATGAGATAGACAGAGAAGATTCGATTGTTTGCAGACGACATTTTAAATTGTGCGTCAGCGGTCAGTGTACAGAATGTTCAATATATCTTTGGTTCAATGAAGCCTTCTCTCTGTTTTCTATTGTGAACATGTCAACCTAACCCTGGTTTTCATAAGATTCAATGGAAACCAGGGTTGAATGACATCATGTTTACAATTCAAAACAGAAAGAACTTTGAGAGAAGGCTTCCTTGAACATTACTATACCAACCTTGTTAAATATATGTATTTATGCAACCATGATTATTCATATTTCTTGGTGATATCTATGATGTACGATTGTACGGATTGTACGTAATTATTACATGCATGTATGAAAACTAGTGATGGGATATCGAATGAAAAACATCGATGTTTTCAAACATCGAACGTCGAAAAGATAACATCGATGTAAAAAATCAACATCGACATCGTAAAGAAATATCGATTATCGTTATAACGATAATCGCGCATGCGCATATTGAAACGGAGCCTCGTACCCTACTGCGCATGTGTCGTACTCGGCATCTGATTGGTTGCTACGCGCACGAAGTTTAAAATGCTGAAAAACATTTATATTGTTTATTATAAATAATAGCACTTTGACTTATACCTAATAATGAATCTATATTTTTATAAGCTAAAATTTCATTATTTATAATAAACAATAAAAATGTGAAAAACATCGACATCGAAACTTTTTATCGATATTTACACATCGACATCGACAGGTCAACATCGATGTGAAAACATCGATAATCGAAAGCAAAACATCGATTTTTTCGATGTTACGATATCGATCATATCGATGTCCCATCACTAATGTAAACAAAACACTGAAAGCAACTGAAAGGTCCGAAAGCAAATCGATAAAGAAATAATCTATTTTGTTTCTATAACTCTGAGATAAATTTAGTTCAAATCTTTGCTACTCTTGCGATTTATAGACAGAGCTTATTGAAATTCAGTCATGGAAGTGTAAGTATACTATACATTTTAATATTTTAACATTTTAAGTCATGTCTTTCGATTGACTTCATATTTTCAGAATTTGTTTGCCTACATTATGGTAGTTTATCCCACGATTCTATGCCTCCCCCCCAAAAAAAAAAAACATACATTTTTTCAAAAAAAGAAGGAACATGCTCCCATTCTGCCATCAAAAAAACCGACCCTGGCTAAACCGCTAAACGACACTTTAAACAGTGTTATTTTTTTGTGTTTATTTTTATCTTTCTGAAAACGAAGTGTCTAAACGTCCGGCTAGACGGACATTTTTGACAAAAAAAAAATTCATCCGGCTACACTACACTACCAGTACTGCCAGTATCCGAAAGAATTTATTCAAAATAAATCGTCCGGCTACAGCAAAGTGCCAGTATCCAGATGAATTTCTCCAAGATAATTTGTCCCCCTTCACCATGATTTCCGTTTACCATTTTACTTTACCATATCTCCCTCCTTCACCATGATTTCTCTTTACCATTTTTTTCTGTCATATCTCTATCTTTTATCATGATTTGCTTTTACCATTTCACTTTACCATATCTCCCTCCTTTATCATGATTTCTGTTTACCATTTTACTTTACCATGTCTTGCCCCTTTACCATGATTTTCCTTTAGCATTTCCCTTTTTATGAAAGTCAATATATCAAATTCTGCTATAGCCGGACGAATTATCTTGGAGAAATTCGTCCGCATACTGGTACTCTCTGCTGTAGCCGGACAAATTATTCTGGAGAAATTCATCCGGATACTGGCACTTTGCTGTAGCCGGACGATTTATTTGGAATAAATTCGTCCGGATACTGGCTCTCTGCTGTAACCGGACGATTTATTTTAAATAAATTCATAGGAATACTGGCAGTGTAGTGTAGCCGGATGAATTAGTTTGGTCAAAAACATCCGTCTAGCCGGACGTGTAGACGTGTCCTTCTGAAAATACTCCAACAGCTTTTGTGTACAGGTTTTGCAATAGTTTTTGTGTACTATTTTTAATTACTTTTTCAGATTAAAGGAATGTACAGCTTACCTTAGTAATTACGAAGTTCTGAATATACTTCAAGGCATGAAATCAAATAAGAAGCAGAAGTCTGAGCAACAATTGGCCACCATTACTTATCAGACCGTCAAATATTTAGAAAAGACTCCCTCGAGTAAACAGTCTCCCGAGAAGATTCAAAGCTTTCTCCAAGCTGTGGAACCGTTCAAATTAACCAAATGTGAAAAACTGACGTTGTTGAATTTGTGTCCAAAAACAGCTCTTGAAATTCAACTGGTAAGCACGATTTTTTGTTGTGTACAATTAATATTTATTATTAAAAGTAATTTTCAAGAGTGTCAAAAGATTTCTTGAAGGTTTAAGGAATTTAAAAAACTACAAGAAATGTCATAGAATTTTTTGAAGTTTTAAGGTGTTGTAAAGAATTTAAGAAGATTTCAAAGAGCTTTAAGGAATTTTTTTGAGCTTCTAACAATTTGAAGGGATTACAAAGGGATTAAAAAAATTTGCATTAGCTAAACAAACAAGAGACAAACATTTGATGCAGTATGAAGTTTGCAAAACGTGTAAAACACATTAATGCCATCATTTGTTCTTTATTTAAAAAATTTAAATCTGAAACAAACACGGTGAAGTCTTGAAAGGTTTACATATGTTCAAGCAAGAAAATTTTTTTAAATAGTTTTAAGAAGGGGAGCTTTTCTCTAAAATATGTTCCTTATTTGCAGATTGTAGAAGACAGCGAAGAACGTTTAGTTGAAGAAGAAGTTGATTCTCTTCTACAAATAATTTCTGACCACTTAGAAGTCAAGGAGGAAGAACAACCCGTTTAGTGTTTTTTATGTAAAAATTAATTGTTTACTTTTTGTATATAGTTTAATTAAATTTTTATAATATTAATACAGTGGTATATAATTACTTGTGCCTGATTTCATATGAGATCGGGTACGGAGTCGATGGTCATATCACGGAATTGTTTGGGTCTGATATATATATATATAT
>JAUEJJ010000003.1:758466-781986 GCA_032164275.1 Synergus coniferae
CTCTCGACATCTGATTGGTTATTATGCGCGCGTAGTTTGAAATTCTAAAAATACATACCGAATGCGCATGTACATACATCAGTTTAGGTTGGGTCATATTTTAGAATTCAGAGAGGAATTTTGTTAAGATTTCTGAGAGTCTCTTGCACAAATTAGTTAAGATTTTTGAGAGTTGAGTGTATATCCTTAAAATTATATTCATTTGGAGACTTTCAGTCTTTAAAAGCATTCTTTATTATATGATTCTTTTAAGGACTAAAATCAAATTAATGACGATTAAAATTTTTTAGGATACATGTTTTTTTTAATTACCATAAACATAAATTTTTGAAAAAGACGCCCGCATGATATTTTGTAAGTATGTGTACAAATTTTTGGTATGATCAGACTGATCTGCAGTATCAAACTTTTTATTCAAGGGCAGTGTCAACTAGAATGGTAGCTGGAATGTGGTGGTTTTTCACTCTGATTATGATATCATCGTATACAGCAAATTTAGCAGCCTTTCTTACTGTCGAAAGAATGGATTCTCCAATTGAGAGCGCGGAAGATCTTGCAAAACAAACCAAAATTAAATACGGAGCTGTCGAGGGAGGAAGTACGGCAACATTTTTTAGGGTGAGTTACGTGATATTTTAGAGTGAGAAATATATGAAAAATGTTAGCACTTATGAATTCTATCAAATAAATGAAAACGTCATGCTCTACCCTGCTGGAAAAAAAGAGATAGAAATCCTATCCCTTTCTATCTCCTTCTATCTATAAAAGATAGAAAGGAGCAAAGATTGCCCTTTATATCTTTTGCTTATCCCCGTCTATCTCTTTCTATCTCCATATCAATCCACATCCAAACCTATTCCTGTGAATCTCCTCTTTTGTATCTCTCTTTATCTTAGCCTATATATTTCTATCTCCACCTCAATCCACATATCTATCTCTTTCTATCTCCATCTCAATCCACATATCTATCTCTTTCTATCTCTAATATACCTGTCTATCCCTCTCTATTTCCTTGTCAATCTCAATTCGCTTCTATCTTTTTCAATCTCCAGTTCTCTATCCATTTCTATCTCCTTGTCAACCTCAATTTGCTTTTCTCTCTTTAATCTCCAGTGCTCTATCCCTTTCTATTTCCATTTCAATTCAAATCCACGCCTATCTCCTTCAATCCGTATATATCTATCCCAATCTGTCTCTTTCTATCTCCGTCTGAATTAAAATTGCTCCTATCTCTTTCAATTCCCACTTTTCTATCTCTCGCCTTTTTAAGTCTATCGCTTTCTATCTCCTTGTCAATCAGAATTCGCTCGTGTCTCTTTCAATCCCCACGTCTATATTCCTTCCCATCTCTCTCCTATTTTCGTCTGTACCCTTCTATCTCCTTGTCAATCAAAATTTGCTCCTATCTCTGTTAATACCCACTTTTCTATTCCTTTTAATTTCTTGTCTATCTTCAGCTACGTCTCTCTATCCCCTTGTCAATTGAAATTTACTTCTATCTGTTTCAATCCTGGGATTTCTATACCAGCTTATTTCTAAACCTATCTCTTTGAATATCTTTTTCTCTTTCAGCATATGTTACTGGTATGATTAGAATAATATGTATGTACAAAATATTGTAGTTGTAAAATAATTATGCGTGTTTAAAATATGGAAATTACTAAGTTAATAAGGGAGAGATAGCCTTAGTGATAGAAAGAGATACAAATTGCTAGCAAGCCAGATAGATTTAGGGAT
This sequence comes from Synergus coniferae, assembly GCA_032164275.1. Taxonomy (NCBI): domain Eukaryota; kingdom Metazoa; phylum Arthropoda; class Insecta; order Hymenoptera; family Cynipidae; genus Synergus; species Synergus coniferae. The sequence goes on from JAUEJJ010000003.1 coordinate 760,204, forward strand.
AGAGAGGAATAAAATATGTTTTCATAGAGATAGACTAAGAGATATAGATATTACCAGAAATAGGGATAGACTGAGGGATAGGAAGAGACAGATATTACCAGACACGGGGATAGACTGAGGGATAGGAAGAGATAGATATCACCGGAGACGGGAATACAATGGTTAGTAGAAAGAGATAGCGTTTTGGGGATGAAAAATGCATACTTGGAAGAGAGAAATGTTCTATCTCTTTCTATCTCTTTACTTCCAGCAGGGTACCTCCCTATAGTTGACGATAATTCATCTTCATAAGAAATTTTTTAATTAAAAATTCATCTATTCTAGGATTCGAACTTCTCGACATATCAGAGAATGTGGTCTTTTATGGAATCAGCTGAACCATCCGTATTTACAAAAAGCAATGTGGAAGGTGTTAATAAAGTTGTGAAAGGAAAAGGAAGTTACGCATTTCTTATGGAGTCAACATCCATAGAATACGTTATCGAAAGAAATTGCGAACTAACTCAAGTGGGCGGATTATTGGACTCTAAAGGATATGGAATTGCAATGCCGCCAAGTATGTATACAACTTTTTAAAGTGAATGTATATAAAGTGAAGCAACTTCGGAAATTAGTAATCTCACCAACTTAAGCTTTTCGAGTCTTAAAAATAGGAGTACACAGATCAGCCCCATGAATCGACCATAGATGTGTATAGTAGTAGATTTTATAACATCCGAATGTTCACCTCGGTAGTCGGACCATCATCACACCAATTAATTCAACTTCAAGTTTCCACATGTGAACTCTTCTAAGAGTCCCTAGCGAAAGCTTCGGATTGAAATTCATTCCGAATCAATCTGAAATTTTCCGAATCATTCCGAAATTTGTATCCAAACCAAACAGTTTCATTCCAATCTAATCCTTAATTTTTTCTGCTCCAGATGTTTAAACACTTGTAACTTAAAAAGTTTGCATATCACTTCGAAATAAAAAAGTACGTGTCTATTTTTATTATAAACATAACACGAAAAAATTGAAATTTTATGGCAGGAAAATCTTAAGGCATTCATTCCAAGCAATTTTAGTTTTCAGTTGTAAAGATGATGTAGAATTATCCATACATATTATATGAAATAACAAAAACCTGAATTTTAGATTCACCATACAGGACAGCTATTAGTGGAGCAATATTAAAACTTCAGGAAGAAGGTGCACTTCATCAGCTGAAGACTAGGTGGTGGAAAGAAAGACGAGGTGGAGGTGCTTGTAAAGTAAGTATTGTCTAACAATAATAAGAAAATACACTAGACTCCCGCGGTAGGAACAGGTTTGGTTGGTCGGCTCCTATCGCGAGTGAATTGGAAAACGTAAACAAGTCAGGGACGTATGGTATGTTCCAGTGTTCCCAACGCGGGTTCCACAAAGATGTGTATTCGCGCATGCGTCGCGCATTGTGCAATTGGTTGATTGATTGCTTTTTAATGGTCGCGTCTGATTGGTTGCTTTTCGCACTGACAACGCACTCTGCTGAGTTCGCTGTCAATGCGAACCATATATATTAGTGCCAATTCTACGGAACTCCTAACGCGAGTGACCTTACCTCGGGAGTCTAGTGTATACTTAAAAAAATATAATTTGGAAAAAGGCTTTAAACTCCATATTTACAGGATGATATCTCAAAGAGCAGCTCGGCGGCTAATGAACTTGGCTTAGCAAACGTTGGTGGAGTATTCGTTGTATTAATGGGTGGCATGGGAGTTGCTTGCGTAATAGCTGTTTGCGAATTTGTGTGGAAGAGTCGCAAGGTAGCTGTGGAAGAAAGGGTGAGCGAAATGCAATCATTTATACACTTGGTTTACTATTATGGCTGTTGGAGCAACTAAAAATTGCTATAGAATACCTCTAATTCGCCATGTTTTCAAGAATTTCGTATATTTGAGGCCACAAAAATACACGATTTGAGGTGCCGTTTAGCAGAGGAGAGTTTCTCTTTATGAAGAAGTTCGCTTGCTTACTTTTGTTTGAAAAAAAAAATTAGTTTGGCTAAAATAGAAAAGTTTAAATATACGGATGAGAGAATGGTACCGACAATACTATATTTTGATGTTGGAAGAGAGAAAGAGTGCGCAATACATACTTACATTTTTTGCTGCCGCTTTTTTAGCCAAAGAGACACGGTACTGCACTTGGGGGGTGATTTCTTCGCTGTGAGAATTTTCACAAATCCTAATATGCATCTCAATACCCGGGCACTTACAAAAATCGCGTGAAAAAGTTAGGCTGATAAATCGCCTCTCAAATAACAGATAGACAATACTTTTTCTTTGGCGTCCATTTTGTATTTAGCAGAGACGTCAGTGACCATACGATTGGTGGATTGGTGAGAACTAGAGTTGCGAAGGGGGAGTATCACCTTGAGAACGGTAACAAGAATGAGAATATAACCGAGAAGGAAATATTTCGTACTAATTATTTTTTTCAAACATAAATAAGCAAGCAAACTTCCTCATATCGAGAAACCTTCTCTACTAAACGGCACCTCAAACCGTGTATTTTTGCAGCCTCAAAATTATATCTACGAAATGCTTGAAAATATATGGCGGATTGGAGGTACTCTACAGATTTTGCCACTTTTTGGAGTATATTTACATTTTTTTACATTTTTTTTGCATTTATATTTACATTTTGTCCGTTGCTTCAACAGCCTTAATGAAAAGGAAGTAAAATATTTTGACCTATAATAATTTTTACCATATATGTGCTACTTTCGATTATGCTTTCATATATGTATAATTTCGAAAGCATTAAATTCAAACAATTCATTGAACAGTGTATTTGTTTATTCCAGAAACAAAAATCTTCAGGGCTACAAATATGCGATGGTTTTACTGACCTACATTAAGAACAGCCTGACATGGATTGATGAAAATGTTGTTAAAAATGTCTGTCGCCCTTTCTGATGAAACATTTTACCAGAACAGAAGTTTTATTGCAAAACCTAGTGACACAAAATATACTTGCATAATTCAGAATTTATTTAGTTTCAGAATTAATTCAAAATGTAAATAATATTTATAACTAGGACATAAGTATCAAATCATGTATCTGTTGTATGTCTTTGAATCTTATATATTAGGTGATTCTTTTTACAATGAGGTTTTTAAAACATATTATCTTCACATTTAGGCTCATTCAGTGCATGATCTTGTTAGTTTGTCAGAATTAATATCAAAATCTGAATAACGGAATTTGAGAAACATCTTCAGCTTGATATTTATGGTTGCTTTCAATAAAAATGATTTTTATAAATTTGGTTTAGGACAGCTGTCACCTATTACAATCTTTTTTCTATCACTTATACAGTGTGTTTATTTCCAGGGACCTCAAGATTTTTTCAGGTATAATTGTACGATCAATCGAACTTACCTCAAAGAAGTTCGATCGTAATTTTATGACCGCCTCGTTTCGAAGGGATTACTATTGTAGTACCGTTACTTTCCGCTAGGTGCCAATTGGAGCTAAAAGTTTCCTGGGATGCAAAAAGTCCACCAATTTTTTAAAGTGCTGCTATATTGTTTAAGAATGTACACTAGTGCAGTTCCTTCAATTCCTTCAAGGTTGTACTAATAGAAGATGCTTACGCAGACTATTTAATTTTGCAATTAATAATTAATCAAGTATAGAAATAACTATGTTTACAGGATCATAAGAGTATATAAAAATCATAAAATATACATTTAGGCATTTTATTAATTAATTGATAGAGCAAACCACGAAAAAGGAAACAAAAACATAACCTCAATATGTCAGGATGTCAGCCATGAGTTTTAGGGAGCTCAATGTTACCGACTTGCGAAAACGAAACACCCGTGATTATGCAGGTGTTTATTATTATTTATTATAAATATAAACCCTGGAAACACACAAACTTCGAATGCGACAGAGTTGGGAGTAAAAGAGACAAACGATATCGAGGTCCCTGCTTTGACAAAGGACACTTTCGTAATCAATAGAAATATGGGAGGTATGACTTTCTCGCATCCTATCACGAATTATACTATGCTCCCAGCTGATTTACAAAACATGCCACAGGACGTTCCAGTTAGTCGTTCTACGATGATTCCATCATCGTTCCACGAACTAACCCAATCTACAAACACGCGTATGACACCGAATCATACAAGGCTGACCTTCACAATTATAGCTATCATTCATCGTTAGATAGAAGTACGGATTCAGTCGCTAGTTTTGTTACCGCGTTACCTATGAATACGAATCCAATTTTGGAACCATATATTCAAAGTAACAATCCCTTTATTACTAGTCAAGATTTCTTCGACAATTTGGGGGATCGAGTAAAACAGACATCTTCTACAAACGTACAGACCTAATTACGGAGCCAATCCAATCCTGGTTCGAAGACAAACATTCACATTATCGTGACTAAGTGAAACATTAGCTACAGCGGAAAGTGAGATTCCAGTGTGGAAGAGTTCTTAAATAGAGCTGAGGAATACCATAGGGGTAGTTCCTTAACAGATGTAGATCTTTTCAGGGAAATGGAAATCTTGGGAAGAATCCGTTATCGCTTTAAAACGTCGTTATGGTGGAATTACTTTCCAGATGCGAGTTAGAGATGAGGGTCGTCGTAGGACACAAGGCCCCGATGAGCCTATTGCGAATTACTTGTTAAATATTCGGTATATTTTCCGGAACTACGATCAGACAATCTCCAAGTATGAGCAATTACAACTTGCTATCAACAATTTACATCCGACCTATCTCGAAGTCCTTCCAAGGCTAGATTACAAATCTTTCAGCGAATTAGAGGGAGCTGGAGAGAGATACGAGGCTACTAGGGAAATAAAGTACTATCAACCCCCTCCAGCCGTAAAAGACAGCGTTTTACCTGAATTTTTCTACTATACAAGTAGAAATAAGGCGGGTTGAGTTGCAGCTACGGAATCTAAATTGGAAAAGACCAAGGATGATACTGAAAGTTCAACCAACGAAAAGCCTAATAAGAGAAAACCAAGAAATCGCGGGCATAACGATAGTGATGAACCCAATAACGATAAGAATCAGGCGACAAACGTTTCCGTTTCGACAAACAATTCGACAAATCAGTGTGAAGGATTAGATCTTCCTGCAGCACCAAAACTTGATATGTCTAATCCTATTAGCAATTTTGGTCCATATTGGACACCTTTTAATTTTTGTCCTGGCTTTCCTCCAGCATCTTTAGCTAATTTTAATTACCCCCCAGTAGGTGTCCAGGCCACCTATACACCGAATCTCCCGACTGCAGCGGTGGGACCAAAACCAAAGACAAGTCCACCTATGCGAACTCTCCCCATGTCCACTCCCGGTAGTACCACTATTTATAGAGGGGCGAGCGATGCCTGTTGGAATTGTAATGAACAGGATCATAATTGGAGAAACTGTTCACAATCTAAGAAAGTTTTCTGCCATGCTTGGGGCAAACCCGGTCAATATTTGAAAAGCTGTAGCGGTTGCTCTAGATCATCACCAGAAAACGAATAAGGGCGAATGATCATAGGGTCCGGTCTCTTCCCCCTTTCGTTATTAGGACCTCTTAGATCCAGAAATATCAAGTCAATGCGGTGCTTGATAAGAGGCGCCTGTTTATTTATATTATTTAAAGCTTGCAGATTTTTTACGTTCACAAATATCGAATAATGTAACAAGGTGCACCATGGTAGGAGTTGGTAGGAATTTTTGGTTAGTCAGGGATTTGCGATTGGTGAATAGAAGTGGCGTGATTTGTGGCAAGATATATTGAACTCTTCAGAGTTCAATATACAAACTTAGAGACTAAGTTCATTTTAAAGGGAGGATTGTAACGGATGCCAGGATATGGCTATTCTCTCCACTAAAATTTAGGGTGAAAAGAGCGAAGATCGAGCGAGTTATCGACCACTCCTTATTCCTGAACTGGTCCTTTAGCTGCAAGCAGCTAAGTAATATTACAAACTAATACAATGTTCTTCTTTTATTAAATAAAAGCATTAAACCTTTATCGGCATTACATATGATTTCAGCCGTTTTTAATTTTTTTATGGCAATCTAGAGTACTACTATTTGTTCTCTAGGGATTAAAAAGATCCTACAAAATGAAAAATTACCAAAAATTTTCTAACATTTTTAGAAATTTAAAACGGAACTAATTTGTACAATTAAAGTTTGTATTCTGGTGGTGACTGAGGCAAGTTCGATCTCAGAATATTATTTTCACCTAATATATTTCCTATACGTCGTACACTTCTTCTGAAGCTTTGTCTTAATATCTTGGCTATCCTAGCCCCAGTTGCTGTCGTGTAACTCGGTGGTGGAGTATATTTCGGTGGTGAATCTTCAAATATTAATTCTGCAGTACTACAAAAATTTTCATTTTCTCTCCTGCTGGAAATTCTTTCGTTTCCCAGATCTTCAAGATTTTGAGGACAGGAAAATTGTAAGGGCGGTCTGTAGAGTAATTGTATTCTCTGGAAAAAGATAAAAAATTTATTGCAAAGATTTAAAATAGTGTCAGAAATTTTCAAATTATCTAGGAATTAAAAAATTTCAAAGTATTTCGAATGATTTCACAGATTTTAATGAAATTTAAAAGAATTTTTGAAATATAAAAAATCACAAGTAGTATTACCTAAGATATTCTGGGAATATGCTCGCCTCTCTAATAGTACTTAATCCACTTTATACACGAGGATTACCGACCATCCGTAAGTGACGGCGGATTGAATTTTCCACCCCAATGTTTGACTCCCTGCAGCTTAGTGTTGTTAATTCAGTGTAACACGGAGGTTACAATACCCCCTGGCCACCCGTACCTTGTCGGAGCATAGATCGGCCAGTGAGCCCGAATTCAGACGAAAACGGTCGAGATGCGTAGCCGCTCAACGCTCCTCAGATACTTCTTTGCAGCCCGCCCGTGCAAGTCTCGTTATGGTTACGCTCTGTGCTCAGTGACAAGTGCCACACCCAGTTCCACCGTTTGGTTTCTAATTCTGTCCGACAAGGACAGGATTGGAAATTGGAAATACGTTTGGTTGCTGACGATCAAGGAGGCGAATCTATCCACCCGGACAGCGGATCTAGTTTCTTCTGGTGGTCCAGACGTCTTTAAGCATATTCATGAATCTACGGTCTCTGGTTGTAATCGTATAATTGACCGTAATGTTATGAGACCCAGTTGTAGCACAAAATGTTTAGAAAGATATAATTGTTCACTGCCCTGTTGGAAGTAATGAAATAGAAAGAGATAGGAATTTGGAGGTAGAAAAAGATAGAACTTTTCTATCTCTTCCAAGTATCCATTTTGCATCTCCAAAACGCTATCTTTCTGTTCACCATTGTACAGTCTGTTCAACAGGAGCGTGTACGCGGTTTTTTGAAAACTACTAAAGGTATTTGAAAGTTTTTTTTTTTCAATGAAAGTACATTCGAAGGACTAATGCGCAATTACCGAGTACAAAGTCCAGTCCCCGTCGTTATCCAGAATGGCCTGGTACCTTTTCGGCACGCTTTCTACCACTTTTTCGGCGTACATTTCGCGTACACGGAACTCATTTTCATTCACGTTGGCTTTCTGGGACAATTCGAGCGATACTGGAACGACTCGGTAATTACGCAATAGTCCTTCGAATGTACTTTCATTCAAAAAAAGAAACGTTCAAATATCTTTAATAGTTTTCGAAAAACCGCGGACACGCTCTTGTTGAACAGACTGTATCCCTCAGTCTATCCCTGTGTCTGGTAACATCTAACCCTCAATCTATCCCTATTTTTGGTAATATCTATTTCTTGTTATCTCTTAGTTTCTCTCTAAGCAAAAATATTTTATTCCTTTCTATTTCTAAATCTATCTCGCTTGCTAGAAATTTGTATTTCTTTCTATCCCTAAAGCTATTAACTTATTAATTTTCATATTTTAAACATGCATAATTATTTTATAACTATAATATTTTATTCATAGATATTATTATAATCATACCACAAACGTATATAACACCGAAAAATTCGCATATACAGGGACGCGAACCCAAGCGCATTGAGTTCTCTGTCCAACGCTTAGTCCACTGAGCTAACGAAGGACTTAAAAATTATGCGGTAAAAACCAATATCACTCATCCAAAAGAAATCTATCTCAGTCTATCCCTTATTTAGCCAACTCTATATTTTTCAATCTCTTTGATAATATGTATAACCTATATCTTCAATTTTCTGATTTTTCTTTCGTCTACCTCTTTAAATCTCTTTGCCAGTCGTTATAATCACTAATCACTATAAAACTATCTCTTTTAATCTCCTTACTTCTATCCCAGTCTATCTCTCATCTATGCATGTCTATCTCTCAGTCATTGCTTTATCTTTTAATCCGCTATTCTCTATCTCATAGATGTATTTTATTTATTCATTTAAGAATAAATTGTGTGAATATATTTTCTTTGTCAAAACGAAATAATTGAACCTAAATTAGACAAACAACGATGAATTTGAATAGAAACGAGTTAAGCTGAGACAGAGAAGAAGATATTCAAAAAGATAGGTTTAGAAATGGCTGGGATAGAAATCCAGTGATTGAAACAGATAGGAATAAACTTCGATTAACAAGGAGATAGAGAGAAGTATGGTAGACGAAGATATAGAGGAAAATGAAAGGAATAAAAAAGTGGGGATTGAAAGACATAGGAGTGAATTGAAATTGAAAAGGAGATAGAAAGGATAGATAAGAGGGAATGCTATGAGATAGGCGTGGATGTAGATTGATATGGTGATAGAAAAAAATAGATGGGGATAGGCGAGAGATAGAACGAGATAGAAAGAGACAGGATTTCAATCTCTTTACTTCCAGCAGGATGGGAATCTATCAACTGATACATATCGCAACGCGAAAAGTAGCAGTTTTCCCACGCTTCTCCTCGCGAAATCCTTAACGGGAAAAAACCGCTTGTCCCAAGCGAGGGAAATATGGCATAAATCAGTCCAGGGGTCTTTCGACTTAAAGCTGATCCGGAAATCGTTGTTAGTTTGTAATCCGGTACAGGAAAGGAAAAACTAATCTCGTATTGAAAGAGGAAATTCTTATTGATTACTAGTCAAAGATTTCTTCATTCAAATCTGTTTACGAAATTCTAGTTAGGTTGTAACTAGGCCTTGCCAAGATTCTCCAGTCTAGTTTTTCATTGAAAAAAAGTTTTTTAGTTGAAAAAACTAAGTTTTTACCTCTAAACATTACTAAGCAGTGTATTTGTTAATTCTGTTTGTTTAAAAAATCATAAATTGTTATTGAGTAACTAAATCTGATAATTGAATAACATTTTTCTATAATTTTTGGTCGATTTAGTGGATAAACTTTATCTGTTGCATCATACATACATGATATGGCCAATTGTTTATAAATTTGTTTACATTCGGCCCTGTATCTTATTAAAAATTTATTTTTCCATTTTCGGGCTAATAGTTTTTTAGATTGAAAAATTCAAGCTCTCTTTTGCGATTGAAAGAAAAAAAATCGAAAAACCATAAATTGCGAAAAAATTTAAATAAACAATTAATTTGTTTTAAAAGTTAATAAATAATTTCTTGTTACAAATAATAATATATGATGAGAGTATGGAAAAAGCAGTTTCCTAAACTTTCATAAAAAATTTAAATGGCGTAGGTTTTGAATCTACCCATATACGCGTTGGTTTGCAAAATTCAACCCCCCACCACTTACGCAGGGGTGGTAATGCTGGTCTATAAATTTATGAAGTAAGTATTATTGGATAGGCGAATATATTCCAATAATTTGAAGACAATCAAAAATCATGACTTTTTATGTTGGGGCAGTTCCGGAATAATACCCCAAATATTTTTAAATTTCGAAAATTCTGTAAAACTTTTTTAATAAACAGTCCAATGTAACCTTTTAAATCCCAACAAATTCCCTAAACTCTTTTTAATTCCCAGTTAATAACACCATAAAATATTTTTTCAAATTTGGTAATCATTTGAAATGTCTTTACATTTTTTAATTCTGCAAAATAATTATATTACATTAAAATATACATACATATTATACTTACTTCAAGAATATCTGATGGGCCCTTATTAAGGTAACGATACGTTTGAATAATGGCCACTCCTGGGATGATTAATATAGACACCAATTGAACTATAATTGCGAATTTTCTTTCCCAAACCGTCGAATAAGATTGAGCCGGTTTGTGGTTCAAATACAATTCTCGAAAACCATCGCTTTTAAAAACTACAACACTTAATATCTGTAATCATTAAGAAAATATTAGAAAAAAATAGTTTCCATAAAATATTGAACAGAATATAGAGAACAAAAAATAAGCCCAAAAATATATGTAGGACACTAAAAAAGCCCTAAAATATTAGTCAATAAAATAAGGTAAACAATAGGGGAACCCTATTGGGTTGAACCCTGTTCAAGGTTGGACCCTGTTCAAGGTTGGACCATCAGGGTTATTTTTCGTATTTATCTAGCCACACCTATAAGCTAGCATGTGAATTATAGAGATCCTAAAAATAGAGTTAAGACAATGTGTGAATCTTTTTGATTGGTAGACGAACCGGAATCAGTAATCAGTGAAATGCCCGCATTTTTCAAACTAAATTCTTTATTTAATTATTGAAATTATACAAAAAGACACTTAAAAAATCATTTAAATGTTGTAAATTAGTGTAAGTGAAGTAATCCTTAAAGAAATGTATTTTTAAAAATATTTATTAAATAGTATTACTTGAGTAACTTGAGTTGCTTTGTTTCTCGAACCCATCAGAAGTTCTTGTGTAGAAAATTTCAAATTAGAGAGGAATACGTTTAATTTATAATTTAACAAAAATTATTTCCGGTTCTAAATTCTGGATAAATTTCGGTGTGTAATCTGATTCTGTTCGAAGCCGATATTTTGTCCGCGCGGATGTCGAACTTAACCAGACAAATTCCTGTCTGCTTTCATACATTTCTCGAATTAAATCGGACATATTTCGGAGGATAATCGTGAATAGGATTGATATCAGATAAGTTCGAAATATTTTCGAAATCCGAAACATGTGTCAATACATGCGCATATGACGATCGTGATAGCGCCAGCATCAGCGCATTTATTAATATCGCACTTCCGACTAAAATATTTTTTTTTCTCGGTAAATTATTATCGAGACTACTAGGGTTCTATCCTGCTGGAAGTAAAGAGATAGAAAGAGATAGAACATTACTATATCTTCCAAGTACCCATTTTGCATCTCCAAAACGCTATCTCTCTACCTAATATTGTATCCCCGTGTCCGGTGATATCTATCTCTTCCTATCTCTCAGTCTATCCCCGTGTCTGGTAATATCTGTCTCTTCCTATCCCTCAGTCTATCCCTATTTCTGGTAATATCTATCTCTTAGTCTATCTCTATGAAAACATATTTAATTCCTCTCTATCCCTAAATCTATCTGGCTTGCTAGCAATTTGTATCTCTTTCTATCGCTAAGGCTATCTCTCCCTTATTAACTTATTAATTTTCATATTTTAAACATTCATAATAATTTTATAACTACAATATTTTGTACATACATATTATTCTAATCATACTAGTAACGTATATGCTGGCAGAGAAAAAGATATTTAAAAAGATAGGTATAGAAATAGACTGGTATGGAAATCCTGGGATTGAAACAGATAGAAGTAAATTTCAATTCACAAAGAGATAGAAAGAAGTAGATGAAGATAGACGAGAAATTAGAAGGAATAGAAAAGTGGGTATTAAAAGAGATAGGAGCGAATTTTGATTGACAAGAAGATAGAAAGGTATAGACGAGAATAGTAGAGATAGAAAAGAATATAGATGTGGGGACTGAAAGAGATAGAAGCGAATTCAGATTAACAGAGGTAGCAAAAGATAAACAAGTATAGGTGAGAGATACAAGGGGATATAAAAGTGAAGATTGAAAGAAATAAAAGCAATTTTGCTTGACTAGGAGAAAGAAAGGTATAGACGAAAATAGGGAAAAGATAGGAAGGAATAGAGAAGTGGGGATTGTAGGAGATAGGAGTGAATTGAAATTCATAAGGAGACGAGAAGAGATAAACAGGGATAAGCGAGAGATAGGAAGGAATAGAGATGTGCTACTAAAAATCTATCAGCTTGCCTATTTTTTTTCTTCCAAAAACCCTAAATCAAATTCAAGTCCATCTGAAAAATTAGTTTCTTCTCATAGATTTCAACAGTTTTTGACACTTTAATTTCAGATCAAACTCCATATTAGATTGGTAAATTTTTGTAGATTCCAAGTAAATAGTGCGAGAAGACGTGATCAAATAATTCAATATTTACCCCAAGCGTTATGGGCAAAACGATATTCCATGTAAATGCCAATAATGATCCTGCCGAATATCTTAGACATTTATCAGTAGGCGAAAATAGTTCTGCAACAATGGTTTCACCAGTATATGGTCTTCCTCGAACAGCGAATACTGCTATAAGTTGTGTTAAGTACAATATCATAATCCACCAACCACTGCCAATCACGAAATCGAAGAAATAAATTACGTAAATGCTCATCTGAAATCAAATTATTATTATTATTAGTAGCATAATTATTATTATTTGTGTTCTTGTTCTAAATTAATAATTATTTATTAATAATAATTTCATAATTATTCAATTGAGTTTTCTGACATTTTGATACATTTAAGAATTCAGATTGAAACGAAATGGTGCAGCCTTAAATTCAGATGAGGTCGTCATTGATCGGCCGGAGGTCCTATCAATGACGGGAAGACCCGAAGGTCCCCGAATCGCAGTGCACGAGTCACGTAGCGACTCGTTGCCAGTGAGTCTCTTTCTGTTTCGGTTGCGGTCTCGTCCTGGTCAATCTCGAGTCTCTGATGGCTACGGTCTCGATTCCGTTTGAGCTAACTGCTCCTCGGAAGTGAAATGCCAAACTCAAAAGGATGCCCACACGCGAATAGGAATAAAGTAGTGCGCGTTTATCAATTTGAAATTGCGTAGGAAATAAGAAAGTGTCAAATTTTGAAGAAAATAACGAAAGATAGATGAGTAATGTATGAAACCTGAAAAGAGAAAAGGTTTAAAAACTACGCTAAAGAAAAGCGGAAACTAAGAAATAGTAAAATCGATTTAAAGTCGAAAGGGATTAAAAAAGCGCAAAATAGAGTTCGAAAAGCGAAAGTAAAATTCGTGAAGTTTCGAGAAAACTTGAAATAGTGGAAAAAATAAGAGTTGAAAAATGCGAATAGAAGCTTCGAGAAGTTTTGGTAATCTCAAATCTGGAAAATTTTGGTAGCATGAACGTGAAAGTGCACTGACTTAACCGTAAATGTATTCGGCCATAGTACGCGTTTAACGTGGTCAAGTGCATGACTCATCGTCAAGTCCGAGCGGTATCTTGAAACATATTGATCCCTCGAAGTTCACTTTTCGTTAGGAAAAGTGAAATACAACAAATTTGTAGAGAATCACTCTTTATTACACATCATAACACTTACAGTATTTCACAATACGCGAAATAATGTTTCCTAACCGAAAAGGAACTACCGGTTCCTTGATTAGAATTACGAAAAAAACCACGTACAGTACAAAAGGGCCGCGCGACACAGACAGGGTACCGTGCCGTGGTAGAGCGAGACTGAACTCCCCTCTCTCCCCGCTCCTAGCTATTCGATCCACCAGGTGAGGAGAGAAGAAAGCCAGAGACGCACACAACTCGGCAGCCCTCACGACCTCGGTAGAAATTGGAGTGCCCGAATCCCTGTATTTTTAAATGTGGATAGCGTGTATGAAGAAGATATGCAATTCCACACAACAGTTGATTTCGAAGGAGAACTGTTTGCATTTTTAGTGAACACAGGGGCAACACATTCATATGTGGGAAAGGCTATGATAGAAAGGATCGCCAAGTTAGGAATTCAGATAGCAGAACCCACAGAGCGTAGTTTAGCCGTAGCCAATCGAGACGCTTTGCGAATCACGAGGCAGGTGTCGATCTTATTGTTTATTGGCGGAGAGACTAAACGAGTTTTGATCAAGTTAGCCCCAGAGTTGAAGTCCATAGGGATTTTGGGAATAGACGCGATGAAAGCTCTGGGAATAATGATAGCTTTCGACAGCGAGACATGGTGGTTACCAAGTAACACTCCGAATAGCTTTAGAATAGAATCTCAACCTGTGGTCCTTCCTCAACCTATCCGAAAACTAGTCCCAGAAAACTTATTCCTAATTTGCTCCAGATTCCGCTAAGTAACAGGTTCAGGGCTTGAACAGACTGACTCAGGAGGAAGTAGGCAAGGGAAATAGGTTACAGAGTTTAAGTAATAGTCATAAGAAGTATCGAAAGCCTAAAAGTAAAGTAGGTAAAGTAAATGCGAGATATACTGAACAGGTTACAAGTAAAAATGTTAAAGGTTTAGTACAGGAGGTGTTTAGACAAAAGGATGTACCAGCCCCAAGTAAAGTAAGAAATGTGGGCTTAGAAAATAGTAAGAGTAGGAGGGATATAGAGTCCAGATTAGGTCAGGTTTACAAAAGACCGGAAGTTTTTGAAAATTGGCGGGTTAGAGACCTGCCATTGTGGGTACGAGGGCAGGTCTATTGACTGAAGTGGTAGAAACAAGGGTGTTTGACACAGGGTAACTCTAGACAGGTTCCCAAGAATTGGAAGGGAAAAGATTCTAGGGAAAACCATAATAGATTGCAATTAGACAATTGTTCGGAAGTAAGGAATCATGTTTTTAACTGTAATGTCTATCTGAGAATTAAACCGGGGAATCAACTTAAAGTAAGGTTGAGGAAGAAACACTAGGAATTAAAAACCTAAAGATAGAAAATTGGTCATAATATTCAAATGCTTAAAATGTTGATAGAAAGGAGAGATTGAGATGATGAGAGCGCATGGCATGTATTGGTTTAAAGTTTACAGGACTCACATAATTCAGAACAGAATGAACTCACTGTCCTGGCAAAGGTTTGACTCAAGAAACGATTTGGACAGAATTTTGGTAACCTAGAAGAACCAGGAAGAAGTGGTTATGGAGAAGAACCTCAACTGTATTTTACTAAGTACCCTTAGTAAAATACAGTTGAGGTTGGACAAGTAGTCTTCCACTTTACAAGGAATAAAGTGAGACTTGAAGTTCACTGATGAACATTTATAGGGCTACCAGTTGGACCCAAGATTTGCTGATTTGATTGCTAAAAAGCAACCATATCGTATCGTATCCAAATCGTTTCGTATTGGACGGTAACGAAAGTTGAACTCCATACCGGAGAGTTTTTTGTTTCCTTGTTACAGGTTTCAACTATGAGGTTAAATGGAGTTAAAGAGGAAACAAATTGAGGACAATGTGGATGTCAAAGAAGAGTTTAGAAGGTCCGTGGATGGTTTGAAGCCAGGAGTTGGTCTCAGGGTCGGAGCGGAGTTCGGATCGGGACACAGTTCGGATTTATGCGAGGTTTGGTGGCATAAACCCGCGTTCCCACAGAAGGGAGGGGGTGTAACGCGGAGGTTACGTAGGCCCTCTCTCATATCGACATTGGGCCGAGTATTGATCGGCCAGAGGTCCAATTAATGACGGGAGGACCCGAAGGTCCCCGAATCGCAGTGCGGGAGTCACGGAGCGACTCACTGCCAATGAGTCTCTGTCTGTCTCGGTTCCGGTCTCGTCCTGGTCAGTCTCGAGTCTCTGCTGACACTTACGATCTCAACTCGGTTTGAGCTAACCGCTTCCCGGAAGTGAAGTTCCAAACCCAAAAGGATGCCGACGCCCTATCTCATTTCCAAGAGTTCCTGAGACCGAAGACGGTCTGGTTCCGGAGAGCGAGGCGCTCCGGTTCTCTGCTGCAGGAAGCAGCCCGAGGAAAAGGTCCTTATGACGACGATGTCGCGAAGCGACGCCGTCCTCTTCTTGACAATACAGAACGGATCCGATGACGAGGTCACCTGCCGGCATCTGGCTTGTAATGGCCTAATACATAGTTGTCTTATCGTACTCCTGGTGTCTTCTCTGACTAAAGTTTATTCTCGGTAGTCCTGCCTTCCAAATTCCCCCTCCTTTCCCTTGGATAACCCTCAAGTCCACCGATTATAGTTGTTTACCTTAGTAGAAGTAAAGAGATGGAAATCGAAATTTGGGGATGTAAAGAGATAGAACTTTACGTTCTCTTCCAAGTATCCGATTTGTATCTCCAAAACGCTATCTCTTTCTATCTAGGGGAATAAATGAGAAACAGGAAGAAATAGAGAAGTGGGAATTAAAAAAAAATAGGAGTGAATTGAGATTAATAAAGAGATAGAAAGAGATTGACGAAAATAGACGAGAGATAGAAAGAGATGGGCAAGAATAGGCGACAAATAGGAAGGAATAAAGAAGTGGACAATAAAGCGATGCAAGTGAATTGCATGTAACCGTTGAGAAATAGCTTGCTGGATAAAGCCTAATTTTTCAGCAAAATGATGTGTTTGTGGCGAGACTTCGTCCAGTAGCAACTGCAATTTCGCATCACTGACCTTTTGAAGCCTAACACATCGTGGTTTATTGCTCAAGTCGAAATCTTCGATATTCAATTTTCGAAACCATATGCGACATGTTCTCTCATCAATAACTGTCTCTTTTGAATTTTTGTAAAATTCTTCATAATCTGATTAAATCGTTTGAAATTCTATGATACGATATATATTTCTAATCTCAAAATTCTATTTCCTCATCTTATTCAACAAATATTAGAATTATATATCTTCTCGCTCTGCAGATGTACTTTTTTTCGAAATAAAAATAGATGTATAGAGCGAAGACAAATTTACTAATAAATAAATTTAGTAATATGTACTATATATTATACTATAATTATGTATTACTTGCCTCCGTTGCCATTGGAAGACCTAGAATATAAGCACAGATACAACTGATTAACGTGATTTTTGTTTCCCAGTCTTTACTTCGGTTAGCCCTCATAGATAGAATTGCCGTTATAATGCAGTGCCAAATAGCCAACTGAAAAATAAAAAAGACGTTTTAACAGAGTAAATCCACTTTGATATTTTCAGTAGGTAATGTGTTAAGGGTGTTGGAATCAGTCAAAGTTTTAATCTCAAACTTCGATTTCTTCATTTTCCTGGATAAATATTACAATTAGATACTTTTTCGCTTTGTACAGTTACTAATTTTTTAAATAAATAGTACTTTCCAATGTGGATTTCGAAATCCGAAACAAAATTTGAAAAATTCTCAAAATTGACAAAATTGGTGGCAGTTTTTCTAAAAATGTTGGAAGTATAATAAATTTTTCCAAAACTGACACTGTTTTGTTTCATGGTTTTTTTTCTAGGTTGGTACTACTAAATAGTAAATATATCCTATGAGAGTTTATCTTAGCACGCTCCTCGGAGGAGAAAAAATTTTTTTTGATACACAAAAACAAACTCACGTTTTTTATTTCAACCATGCTTTTCTTCACAAATTTTACCTAACTATGATTAAATTCGACTATACAAAGCTTTCTCTATAAGTAAGCGGGAATTTTTGAACGGCCCCTAACAGATAGAATCTCTGATGACAGGTTAAAATTAAGAAATAAACATAAATTAGTGTTATATAAATTAATAAATAATTACGAAACCCTTTTTAAAGACGCGAGCCTCTCCCTGCTAGAAGTAAAGAGATAGAAATCCTATCACCTCCGATCTCCTTCAATCTCTCGTCTATCCCCGTCCATCTCTTTCTATCTCCATATCAATCCACACACGCCTATCGCTTTCAATCTCCTCTTTTGTATCCCTCTCTATTTCTTGTCTATCTCTGTTTATATCTTTCTATCTACATCTCAATCCACATCAACGCCTACCTCTTTCAATCCTCATTTCTCTATCTCCTTCTATATACAGTATCTCTATATATGTATCTGTCTATCACTTCCTATCTCCTTGTCAATCTCAATTCGCTTCTATCTCTTTCAATCTCCCGTTACCTATTCCTTTCTACCTCCTTTTCAATCGCAGTTGTGTCCTATCTCTTTCAATGTCAACTTCTCTATCTCTTTCTATCTCCTTATATACATTTCTATCCCTTTCTATCACCTTGTAAATCTCAATTTGCTTCTATCTCTTTCAATCTCTAGTTATCTATCTCTTTCTATCTCCATTTCAACCTAAATCGACGCCTATCTTTTGCAATCCCCACATCTCTATTCCTTCCTATCTCTTGCCTATTCCTGTCTATCTCTTTCTATCTACTTATCGATTTCAATTCACTCCTATCTCTTTCAATTACCATTTCTGTATTCCTTCCTATCTTTCGCCTATTCTCGTCTATACCTATCTATTTGCTTGCTAATCAAAATTGCTCTTATTTCATTAAATCCTCACTTCTACGAGTATATACCCTTCTATCTCTCACATATACTAGTCTATCTTTTGCTATCTTCTTGTTAATCTCTATTCGCTCCTATCTCTTTTAATACCCACTTTTCTATTCCTTTTAATTTCTCGTCTATCTTCTCGTCTATCTATTTCTCTATCCCCTTGTCAATTGAAATTTACTTCTATCTGTTTCAATTCCGGGATTTCTATGTATACCAGCCTATTTCTAAACATATCTCTTTGAATATCTTTTTCTCTTTCAGCATACGTTACTGGTATGATTAGAATAATATGTATGTACAAAATACTATAGTTGTAAAATAATTATGCGTGTTTAAAATATGGAAATTAATAAGTTAATAAGGGAGAGATAACCTTAGCGATAGAAAGAGATACAAATTGCTAGCAATTTAGGAATATAATGGAATTAAATATTTTTTCATAGAGATAGACTAAGAGATAGAAATATATAGATATTACCAGAAATAGGGAAGAGATAGATATCACCGGACACGGGTATATAATAGAGGGTAGAAAGAGATAGCGTTTTGGGGATGCAAAATTGATACTTTGAAGAGATAAAAATGTCCTATTTCTTTCTATCTCCAAATTTCTATCTTTTTCTATCTCTTTATTTCCAGCAGGACTACTTACCTGTTGAATTATTCCAAAAAGTGTCAATGAAACATAAAACAAGATTGTCCAAAACGGTTTAAATTCTTCTGAAGTCAATAATGCTACAGCCGCAGGTAGCAATTCCGTTGAAAATCTCAAAACTTGAGAACCTGAGACATTTTTAAAATTTGGATTAGATTCAATAATTCTGCGTAGAAATGTATGCCTCGATATTTTTTCTCAAACGAAAAATTTAGGTTTCAAAATTTCACAAATTTTAAAAGATTTCAAAAGATTTAAAGAGAATTTAAAGTATACCAAAAGATTTAAAAGTATTAAAAAAATTTAATAGATTTTAAGGGATTTTATGGAATATGAGGTGATTTCAAAACTTTCTTTATAATGCTTAAAAGATTTCGTGGAATTTAGGGAAATTTTATGAAGTTTATGAAATTTTGTTGTATTTGAAAATTTCAAATAATTCTTTTAGTGGAGTTTAAGGGACTCAGCACCCTTAAGAGACTTCAACAGTTTTTTTTTAAAGAACTTTAAATGTTATAATTGAATTTTTGAGATTTCCAGAGATTACTTGGAATTTCAAAGAATTTCATGAAATACTAAATGGTACCGAAACATTTGTCAGAATTTTATTTTATAAAAAATTATTTTTAAAATAAATTTTCAGGAATTTGAAATGTTTTTTAAAGCAAAGTTTTTGGCGAAATTTATGCGATTTTTAGTATTTTTTAAAAATTTCGAAAAAATTTTAAGATCCCAACAAATCAAGAGACTTTTTGAATTTTTAAAAATTTCTAGAATTTAAGAAAAATCTTTTCTTAAGTGGATTCTACAGAATTTTACGTGGTTTCAAAAGATTTTAACATAAGTTTTAAAGGTTGTCGAAGAATTTCAAGATATTTTCATGAATTGCAGAATTTGTTCTCAAATTATCACAGAATTTTGTGTAATTTTTTTTAAACGAAAATGATAAACTACGTAGGGAAATAAATTTATATTGTAGGGAAATAAGTTTCGGTAAGATAGGAATCGGATAACTAATATGTACATAGCCTTCAAAAATATTTTTAAACTACCAATCTTACCAAACGAGCTTGCTTTGTACTCGTATCCATGATCCTTAAGAATCTTGAAGCAGGTATTTGCGATGAATGCATTGAGAAGTAAAATAACTAGAGTCGAAACTATAACGAAAGCTGTATCCCTTCCAAGCAAATGTTTATGTTTGTTTTGAGCAGCAATCTAGAAAATTAATATAAGTTATTAGTAAGTTCTGACAATATTAAATTGTCTCGCATCCACAAAAAAGTAAGTAAACCTGATAGGGACCGACAAAAGGCATTAAAACAAATTACTAACATTAAAATTCGATTTCCTTATTTTAAATATTGTAATTAAACATTTTTTTTCGCTCTATAGCACCACTCTTTTTCAAATACAAGTTTGTCTACAGAGTAACCAAATTTTTATTTATATATTTTTCACGGAAAATGAAAAATTGAATTCCATGGTTCCCTGCTGAAAGTAGAGATAGAATTAAATATAAATTTAAAGACAGAAAGGGATAGAACATTTCTATCTCTTCCAAGTATCCGTTTTGTAACCGCTAAACGTTATCTCTTTCTATCTACCATTGTATCCACGTGTCCGGTAGTATATATCTCTTTCTATCCCGCAGTCAAAAATGGTCCAAAACTACTTGAAAACACTTAACTGGGAGGTGCTACCTCATCCCGCTTATTCACCAGACCTGTCCCCTTCTGATTACCATCTGTTTTCGTTGATGGGTCACGCGCTCGCTGAACAACACTTCGAATCGTACGAAGACATCGGAAAATGGCTTGACGAGTAGTTTGCATCGAAAGATAAAGACTTTTTTTGGCGTGGTATACAAAAATTGCCCGAGAGATAGGGAAAATGTATAGCCAAGCGAGGGAAAATACTTTGAATAAAGTTTATTTTATTTTCTGCAAAAAAAAGACTTTCTTTTACCTAAAAAACAGCGGATTTAAGCTTATACACCTGGTATACTGACAGAGAAAAAGATATTTAAAAAAATAGGTTTAGAAGTAGGCTGTTATAGAAATCTTGGGATTGAAACAGGTAGAAGTAAATTTTAATTGACAAGGGGATAGAGAGAAGTAGATGAAGATAGACGAGAAATTAAAAGGAATAAAAAAGTGGGTATTAAAAGAGATAGGAGCAAATTTTGATTGACAAGAAAATAGAAAGATATATACGAGAATCGGAGAGAGATGTGAAGGAATATAGATTTGGGAATTGAAAGAGATAGGAGCGAATAGAGGTTAACAGGGGATAGCAAAAGATAGACAATGAAATAAGAGCAATTTCGATTGACAAGGAGATAGAAAGGTATAGACAAAAATAGGCGAAAGATAGAAAGGGAATATAGAAGTGAGGATTGACAGAGATAGGAGCAATTTTAATTCAGACGGAGATAGAGAGAGATAGACGGGAATAGGTAGGAGACAAATTAAGGGGTCAGTCCACTTTATAACTTTGAAATTGTAAATTTTTTTTTTCATGATTCAAAAGAATATATACATATCTAGAAATATTGTGTAAAAATTTCAAGAGAATCCGTGCATCCTAACTATATTTTTTTTTTGCCTGAACATCACTACCTTTATTCGTCTACCTGCGAGTATACAGCGCTCATTTCATTTATTATAAAAAAACTTTAAACGCGTTTTTCTCAAAACAACGTTTTCAAAATCTAGCTCCATCATATCTCGAAAACTAATAAA
>JAUEJJ010000003.1:812421-824243 GCA_032164275.1 Synergus coniferae
AATTAGTGCCCTCGAAAACCCGTAGGTACCACGTTTCAAGTAGATTCAATAATTTTTTGAAATACTCCTCCGCCATATTGGATCCACCATTTTGTTTTTTAAAATTCTGATATCAGATTCGGAATCAGCACCCTCGAAACCCATATATAAGTGACCTTGCAATTCATTTTTGTACATTTTAATGTGTTTTCCGACTTTTGACCACGAAACCGAGTAGCCTGGCCCACTGTGCATCCGGACAATTTTTAAGGACATCATATTAGACATATTCCCCTTGAAATATGTTCAAAAAACCTTTTTTTAGAATCTGGATTTTGTCACCACTACAAATCTTTCTCTATGAGGAAGCAAAAAAAAATTTTAATTATTGTCCTTTTAGTATAAAAGTTATAATGTAAAGAATAATATTTCTGTTCTGGTGAGACACATGGCGAGGGCAGGCAGTGACAATGTGGCAACACTGTTACTCAGCATATCATAGCTGTAATAGCTGACTATATACATTATCAGAGAGCAGACGAGCCACGTCTGAAGTTGTGCACCGATCCCCAGCTTCTTCGTTGGCCAACCGGGGCTCAGTGCGCAACTTCAGATGGGGTTGGTCCACTCTGTGTACATTGTGAATATATGTATATAAACAATTTTCTCCGAGAATGAAATTACAGCGTTGCCACTATTGTTGCCATGCGAACTGTGACTGTGCTAGATGGTCACCAATTACCTTAAATGGTGAGGCTAACCCGCCGGGATAGGCTCTTGCGAAAAGTAGGAATTTTCGAAATATCACATTCCTAGACGGACTCTGAAATCTTTTCATCAAGGCGAGATCCCATCGACATGACACGGCGTGGTTGCATAGAAACGGGTTGAAGGGATTTAGAAGTATTTTTTTACAGCCTGGGAACATTTTCTATGTTGTTGAGGTTAAAGTGCCCAGGCGACGAAAAAAAAGAAATCATAGATGCTAGTCAAAACGATTTATGATCGCTTTGACCATAACTTTTCTACGTTATTTTAAATATCACGTTAGAATACATATTCATATACATATACAAATCTGTAATATTTATGTTTCAGATTTTCAATTCGTTCTAAAAGGAATCACAAGACTTTTGAATAATCCACTTATGCAAACTTATTTACCAAATTCTACAAAAAAGGTTCACTTTCACCAAGAATTATTAGTTCTTTTTTGGAAGATGTGTGACTATAATAAAAAGTTTTTGTATTATGTTTTAAAAAGTTCTGATGTTTTGGAGGTTTTGGTTCCAATACTATATCATCTAAATGACTCGAGAGCTGATCAGTGTATGTAATTTTCATACAGTTATCCGCTATAAGAATTAAAATACTTTCCTTTATTGAAAACTTTATCTAATTAATAAATTTTTATAATCCCAGCTCGCGTCGGATTGATGCACATCGGTGTTTTTATTCTTCTCCTCTTAAGTGGAGAACGCAATTTTGGTGTTCGATTAAATAAACCTTATACAGCTACTGTTCCAATGGACATTCCAGTTTTCACAGGTGATCATTTTGCGCTATAAATAATTTTCTTAATTCAATATTTCAATCTAGTTGATAATACACTTGTTGTAAAAGACTTAATTATAGGGGATAGAGTAATGAAACAACGAGGGTTGTCCCAAAAGTAATGCTCAGGTGGATCGTATTCAGCAAATATATTTCAAAAATAGATTTCAGCTTTACAGATCTTCAATATAATCCCTCTGCTTTGCAATGCAAGCTTCCCAACGTTTCGAGGGAGCTTCAATCAAGTTTAACAATTTTTCTTTACGCGTTGTCGTGCAAGATGGACAAATCACTGGCCAGTTTTCCAAGACACATTTACTGAATCTTCTTTGTATAAAACGTTCTGAAAAACTGGCCAGTGGTGTGACAATCTTGCACGACAACGCGCGCTCTAATATAGGTGCCACAGTCCGGGCCTTGCTTACCGATTATGGATGGGAAACGCTTCAATACGCAGCGTGTAGTCTAGATATGGGTCCACCTGATTATGACCTGTTCCCAAAACTGAAAGAGCCAATAAGTGATATTCGCTTTTATGTTTTAGACAAGCTATCAGCGTTCGTAACCCAACGCATTTGCCAGCTTAACAAAGAAAAATTGTTGAACAGATTCGAAGCTATCCCGAAATGTTGGGAATCTTGCATTACAAATAAGCAGGGGGATTATATTGAAGGCCTGTAAAGATGAAATCTATTTTTGAAATATATTTTCTGAATACGAGCCACCTGTGCATTACTTTTAGGACAACCCTCATATTATTAATAAATTTGCAAAAGGATTCCGAAAATGTGTAATTTTGTTTTTGAGAAGCACTCACATTATACTACTACGTATTATACTAGAGCCATTTAATATTAATGAAGAATAATTTAAGACGGTGTTTACTTACAGGCACACATGCAGACCTACTGGTCACAGTTTTTCATAAAATCATCACAACCGGACATCAAAGACTACAACCATTGTTCGACTGTCTTTTAACTATCTTAGTCAATGTTTCACCTTATTTAAAAACATTATCGATGGTTGCAAGTACAAAATTATTGCATTTATTGGAGGCATTTAGTACGCCGTGGTTTCTCTTCTCCGCTCCCACGAATCATCATTTAGTCTTCTTTCTGCTTGAAATTTTCAATAACATTATACAGGTATTTCATTGATGTATGGGAAGAAGTTAATTTGCATGTTTCAATTAAAATTTTTAATAAATTTCGTTTTAATTATACGGTAATAGTAAGACACAATTGATTCTACTTGCAAAAATGATATTAAAATGCTTTTTTAAATATTATGATGTAAACATTAAAGAAACATTGAACACATTTAATTTCAAATGAAAGACTGACGTTTGGTTCTCAACATCTCCTTGTGTAAAGAAATACATTTCAATACAACATTTTTGCAAATAAAATCAAGATTGATTTTAATACTGCACGAATATTGTAATATATATTTATCTATCTCACAATAGAATTGGATTTTTAGTATCAGTTCGATGGCAATAGCAACTTGGTCTACACAATAATACGCAAAAGGCAAGTTTTTCATGCCTTAGCAAATCTCCCAACTGATTGTAATACGATTACAAAATCTCTAAATAAAAGACAAAGGAGATACGTAGCTAACAGCACCTCAAGTGAAAACATTAGCGAAACTACAATGGAAGGTTCTCGTCCTGCTCAGCCTGCAGAACCTGGAACTTTGAAGGCAACTTTGTTAGAAACACCAGGTAAAAAAAGTATTTTTATTTGAATTCACTTATTGATAACATTTCTGACAATATCTCAATAAAAATTAAATTTTTTAAACGAACTCTGTCAAAAAATCGATTGTTATGCACTTTTTTACACACTAGTTTTTTCAATAGTACATTGTAATACAAGTTGGGAAGCAGGAATTTTGCACGAGTGCATGTTTTGAACACAAAACGAAGACTAGTGTTGAAAAATCCCACGAATAAAAAGTTTCTGCCTCGAATTCACTTTCAAACAATAAAATAGTAACTAGAGGGAAGGCATTCTTACATCCTACTGTACAAGCAGAGCTAGGTATGAAAAAGCACCAGAAAGCTTCACTTTCTTCCCATGTAAACCATGGATAAAGTAACTTTTGCGAATGGCGCAATAATATTGTAACACTACTTGATAACACTCGTGGCATCTCTTTCTCCATTCTTGCATTTAAATGAAATGAATATAGCTGAAAGAGTATAACTAACGCTATCAGATATGGTATATGGTACCATTCTGAGATGATTCAACAAATTATTCCGTTCGATAGCATTAATTGCACTGCTTCTACTATACCCGATTTATTCAAACGCAAGTATGAAGAAACAGATGTCAAGAATGTCTAAAACTAATGTGGCATTATTTCTGCATCACTCTCATAAAGTGATACATTTTGTCTGCGATTTATATGAAAATTTTCACGTACTGCTTATCCCACCATCACTGCTCAAGCTTAATTTATGTCTCGTTTTAAAAATATCCCTACAATTTTTTTTCTATTGATTTTAAACGATTTTTTATTTTTCAATCAAAGGGCGGAATTATTTTAAAAATTTTTTATAAATAATGATTATCAAAGTAACAGAAATGTCTAAAGCATTTTAGTTTTCTGACTATATAAATCAATACATTTCATCTCAAAATACATAAATTAAGAAATTTCTTAATTTTATCATCAGAAGATTATGGATTCTTAAAAAATTGTCACCTTATAACTTGCAGGTATTGAAAACATGACAGAAAAAGAGTCCGCCCACCCTCTGAGTCCGTCGGCGGATGTTGACGATGCTAAAGAAATCAGTCTCAGTGGAACTAAAACGCTCTCTGAAGAATCATCAAACTTCAGTAAAACAAATTCCATCATTTCAGTAAGTAATAGTTGTATGTATCATTGTTTTTTTAATCCGAATTATGTGAAACCCCCTGTGACTAAATGAAAAAACAAATAAGCCTTCATTAAAGGTTTCAGAACAATGTAATGCAATTTTTAAAGAAATGCTAACCCTGTTTCGTTAACCTGTACCTACTACATCGTTTCTTCGCTCTTCCATTAACATGTAATACTGGTCCCTCCCTTTTGTTCTTTTCAATGCCTTTACAAATAATTATATAGAATAGCGTTCGCGTTTTGTTTGTATTAAATTTTTTGTATGTATTTTATGCATGATTTACGTATTAGGGAGGTTATATAGGACAATTTTTTTTCAAAATTGTTTTTCTCCATCTCAATATCATCGTGAGATTACATGAGAAAAAGAAGTCTATCAACTTTTAGCTTAATTGAATAACATTTAGAGGTGCCACAATCGATTACAAATTGCTCATGTAATTTTAGAGCCTTGAAAATGAGATAAATTTATATTTAATAGAAATCTAACACTAAAAATAACATATGCAAAATAAAAAATTATGGAAGAATAAAAAATGGTTACTATTTAAGTGTTCAAAACTGAATTTTTTTGTATTTTCAATGAATTTATACCAAATTTTTGGTATCAAGAATTTGAGTGGTTGATTCCAGAGATCAGCTGGATAGCCTTCATAGTGTGTCTTACGTTAAAATAGTTTTATAACACCACCATGATTTCGGCCTATTTTCATGCCTGTGGAGCGGGTCTGCAATTCCGTTTTTCTCACGGTGTGAGTAGGAAGTACTTTCTACTGCCTAGAGAGTAGAAAAATTCCGTCATCGAAAGAATATGGATTGTATTCACATTAGTGTGTGAATATCGTATCAATGAAAACCATATTTCTTTAAAGGTTAATGTCTGTAAGGAGAATAGTACAGGGAAACAGTGGCGCCATCCCCACAGTGAGAAATTCTAAAATTTGGCGCGCGATATAAAATCGAATTAATTTAATTTGATTTTGAATCGCGCGCCAGATTACTGCCATGGCAGAATTTTTCCAGCCGGAAGCATGCGGCCAACTTTGAGATGACTGTGCCAACTTCGTATTTCGTTTGATTTCGTGTTTTAATGCCAGCGTAAATGTTGCGATAGAGGTTAAAGATCGCGAAACGTTTAATATTATAATAAACCCTAAAATGTCTGATTCAGAAGCAGAAGAAGTCTTCTGTACGCCGCCAGAATTACGAGCACTCGCAGAAAATGTAGCTCAGAATCTCCTGCAATTTGGTTCTTTGTTTCTTAACCTAGAAAAAATATTTTTCATATAAAGTGCTTTTGAGCTGGTTTATTTTTCTTTGCGGGGAGCTTCGTCCCCCGAACCCTCCCACCAGGGGGCTTTGCCCCCTGAACCACCATCCACCTTAACCACACCATGGGTAAATCAGCATTTTCCCGCTTTGCTTTGCAGCTTCGAAAAACAAAATTGCGGAATCGACCCACAAGTATGAAAATTGCTTAAAGCATAGAGGATGTTAAAAAAAGTATCGTGTATAACTAGGGGGAGATCTTTCTGTTTCTACAGTTAGGGCAAGTTTTCAGCACGAGTTGTAGAAACAGAAAGATCCCCCCCCTAGTTATACAATGTACTATTTTTTCCGCTCGTGAAACACAAAATATTATTTCGTCTCTATTCGAGAGATCATACGTAGGTTTCAAAATAAATATTTTTATTTTGAGCATGAAAACTTATATTGTTATCATTGACAGAAGAGAATTAAAAATGAAAGACACTGTTTAATATTTTCTTCTAGAGAGGAGGAATCCGAATCGGAGAGCACGTAAGTCCAGAGATTAATCAATGGATTCCTTCAGTTGAATGGGTGTGCCAATGGAAAAACAAGCTACCACTCCAAACCATCATGCGTTTGTTACAAGTCCTTGTACCCCAAGTTGAAAAAATTTGCATTGACAAGTATTTATCTCTATATTCTTCATTTACTTTTATCCCTTTCATGCCGGAATCTCAGTGCTTCCAACACGGGTCATGGATGCTATGGTGCATGCATTGTACACTATACATATATTATTGACTCAGGTAGTCAGCTCTAAAAGAATAATTACTTTCCCCTTGAGTAAATTGACAAAACCAATAGTGATGCGTTTCCCTATGCCTGTGCATTAACGCCTTTGACCTTCGTTGGGATCATTACTGAACTTTCTTCCTCTCGTCAAAAGTAGTATTTTTAATACATTTAACACTAACTTACTTTACTTGTACCGAAACCATTCGAAATCAAACAGGTTGCCCAACTGCAAGTCATAGAATTGGTCACTGAAATAATATTTGAATATAGATTATACGAATTTATGACAGATAAATAGGTATTTGAGGGATAATAACATTTTAATAAACATAATAATAATAATAATATAATAATAATAATAATAATAAACTAATACATAATAAACTATTCGCTCAGACAAAAACTATTTACCTAGATAGAAAGCTATAATTAATCATTTGTGTAATTTAATTTTTCATAAAATCGGATTTTCGTGTTTATCTTGGAAATAACGAATTATATAAATTAGCTACAAAAATCGATTATCCCTCATAAAATTCTCATAATATTTTCTTTGTAAAACTGTGACGCCTATATTTTTAATTTTTAATTTAAAAATTAATGGTCTCATAATAAGACGCACAATGGACCTTAATATAGAAAGATAACTAGATATACGATATTGTTTATAAGATAGCTAGAGAGATTTTTAAAGACAAGTTTTAAGATAATTTAAACACAATAATTTCAGATAATTTAACAAATAAAAATGCTATATTTTGGGCGCCAGTCCTTTCTTGGGACAAAGATAAATTAATTTAACTAAAAATATGCGAAATGATAAATGTAACATGGAATTTACATTCCAAAAGATAAAGGTAAATATAAAGATAAACGACAAAGACATAACTTTGCAAATTTTAATTAAATCAAAAAGATAAAGAGATAACCAAAAGAGATTAACGACAAAAGATAAAATTAGGGTTAATAAATAATTGACCAGCTCAGTTTTAACAACAAATAATGGTAGAGGGCCGGGTTTTTTTAGTAATTATGAAGCTCAAAATTGAACAATGCAATCTTTACAATATTTATTATTCTAAATTCCAGAATTTAACAAGACAAAATTTGAATTAAATAATGAATACAATTTAAACAAAAGCAATTAGATCGCATTTTAGATATTTCTTAACAAACAGAAATCCAGATAAGATTTATACATGTTTTCTAGTGCATAATTTATAAAATAGATAACGAATAATAAGCTAATTTAACATAAGTTTCCAAAATCAATAGAAAAAGTGGTTTTCTATAAGGGTACATATAAAGGGACATTAAAATAGTACGAGAGACTTCAAAATTATTATAAAAGGGACATAATAAAGGGTGCGAGAAAAGTTTCAAAATATGAAAGATAAAGGGTCGTCAAAATGGTACATAATTCTTTGGGGCAAAAATGGTACGGGAGGAATTTACATATTTAACATAATAAAATGTATGATATTTTGAGGAAAACAATTATAAAATTGTGGAAATTGTGACATGTTTCAGACAGTAAAATTCTAGGTTTTCGGCACTCCAGATCATTAACAATTTCCAGATGCATAATAAAATTGTATAAATCACCAATAAATCACAAGTAAATATCACAAATAAATCAATAATTCAGTAAATATTACAAAGAATTCAGTAAACGGTTGAAGATTCAGCCAAGGAGCAAAGATAAAATAGATAAAGGCTAAAGATAAATAAAATGCAAGAAAACGATAAATAAATACGACAAAATGAATAAAACTTGGCTAAATCATTTAAATAGAATCGATTCCCACCTTTAGAAAAGATGACTTCGAAGAGAACAATGATCGAAAGGCGAGAACAAAACTTTGAATTAAATCACAAGGCAAAACTGAGAAACAATCCTAAGCTGCGTGCTGTCGCTAGGAGTTCACAATTTAATTTAAAGAGAAGATTCGCACGCTCGCTACTCAGCTCGTAAGAATTGGGGAAGTTACAAGATAGGGGAAGGGCTGAAGCGCGTAAGTCTAATCCCCGTAGCTTCTTATGGTCAAGAGAAGGATGGTCGATGAGATCGCTTCCGATTCGTCCGTTGATGTCCTTCCTTCTTCTTCCTCATTACTCCTTATCAGCCGCTGTAATAGACAGAGATTCCGAACTCCGTCTACGAGAGGGAATTAAGGCAAGAATCCTGACTTAGATGTTTTCAGGGCCGACGATACTTCTTGTGACGAGGTGGAGAACTAGGAATCCTTTTTCCTTGATGCTCCATAGATAAAGATAAAGATAAAAGGCATTATTAGCCGAGATATACCTGTTCCACGAACAGAAAGAGATAGAGATATCATTTTTAGGCGAGATTACCTATTCTTATGTAGAATTTATGGTAACCGCCTCGGTCAACCATTTCCAGGGATGCGCCTAAGACTCCGGAAGACCAACAACAAATCGAATAGTCCATTCTTGACAGATTTGGCCAAATTCTGTCTTGGACGTCAAAAGGACAGTAGTGATAAAGATAAGAGATATGTCCTCGAAGAATCCACAAAGGAGAGTAGTACTGCAGATTGTGAGAAGATATAGGTGATGGTGGAGCAAATCAAATCACGTAGGTGAGAGGATCCTGTGTGACTTCCAGTCAAGACCACGAACTTCGAGATTTTACAAATAGGCAAAAAAAAGAAACAAACAAATAAAATCAGCCCTAAAGTTCTTAAAAATTAAATAAAAGACTTTCATATTGCTGACAAATAAAAGATAGATAAAATAAAAATAAAATAGACCAATAAATAAATAAAAACAATGTAGGAGTGCAGAATTTGGGCTCTTAGTGAGAGCACGAGCTATTGATTTATTATTTAATTAATTTTTGTATGTTGCACAAAACTGCAACATCACAAAACAGTAGACAGAAAAAAAATTGGAAACAGTATGAGAATGAGTTTTTTTAAGAATGAAAATCAACGTTCTATTTTTGTAAACAAATAGTTGCCACAAAAATGCATGTCCCAAATTTTTCTCCCACAAAAACAATATATATTTTCAGTGACCAATTTTACAACTTGAAATTAGATAGCCTGTCTGATTTGAAATGTATCCGATTTTCTAATAAGAGAACCATTTGCACTTCGTTTTAATCAATCCCAATTTTTAGGGAATTTTAGGCCACAATAAAGTTATTGTACACAATTAATATTAAGATTAATTTATATTTTATAGGGGATTGACGGACGAAAGTGAAATTTTGAAATTCCTGCAACATGGAACGCTAGTTGGATTGTTACCTGTTCCTCATCCTATTCTGATAAGAAGGTATCAAGCGAATGCCGGTACAACAGCGTGGTTTAGGACGTACATGTGGGGTGTTATTTATCTCCGAAATATGGAGCCACCTATTTGGTATGATACGAATGTAAAACTATTTGAGATACAGAGAGTGTAAATCTAACTATTACTTTGGTGGACTTTCCGCCACCTTCACCTTCTGAACTCTACTTACACAGTGAATGGCTTATATGTATTACATTCCCAGCACTTGCAATGGACATGTATCTCGAACTAGCAATTTCTCACGATGTTCTGTCAGCGATAAGTAAACATTATTGATCATTGTCGGTAATTATATTAATTTTCAATCTTAGTGAATGAAATATCTTAAATTCTCAAAGTGCTCGCGTATTATTTTAAGATGGAAATGAATACTTTCCAACGTTTTATTTGAAAAAATAGTGACTACTTAAATTTTAATTTTAAATTCAACAATTGAGCAGTGTAATATTTAAATATCAATGACCATCAATTAATTTTCGTATTTCCGAATTCATATTTAAGAGATACTCCAGGATCATCAAAAATTGTATCACACTATTTACTATATGTACGATGTTTTTGGGAAAATACCTCAGAAACAAATTTAAGAAAAAATTTCTTTTTCAACTTAAAATATAAATTATTTTTACGAAACAATATTTCCATAAGAACCAGGCTCTATATTGTGTGCAATATATGAACTATTATTTATTTATGCTTTGAAAATTTTAGTCTACAAATATAATACAAATATAGTAAAAATGCATTTCTTCCTGACACTCTCGAATTAGAGACATCTACTAATTATATAAGATAAATAGTATATTTCTTGTAATACTTAGCCCACACTAACCTTCTTCAAAAGTTTTATACAATTTGAGAATATAATTCATCTCCTCTTTAAAGAGAATGTGCAGTGCCGTATTTACACTAGAGGAAAAAAGGCACGTGCCTAGGGCGGCAAAATTTGAGGGGTGGCACTTTTTGTCAGCGGCCTAGGGCAGCATTGAGGGTAAATCCAGCCCTAGTCGCGAATAGAGAAGGATAGGGTGATGGGTAAAAAATTATGGATTAAAACGAATAAACAGTATGTTTTGTGGAGAACTGATTGAAAAAGATAAGTAATGATTCAAATGGATAAGTAGTCTATGCGTGATAGTTCAAAAAATGTTAAGTAGGTCGTGGATAGAAAAGGATAGATTGACGGATAAAAAGTTATGGATTGAAACGGATAGGAAATCTATTTTGTGAAGAACGTATTAAAAATCAAACGACCCAATCTAGTGCGGAGATATATTCGGGCGTTCGATCTCAAGCGGCATTCACTCCCGGATGAACTGCAGCGCAGTGGAGCTTCTTCCGTGACGAGTCTCCAGCGGTGCTTCTCCGTGGACTATCTTCAGTTAATTTGCATGGTATATTTATGCAGTATAAAGGGAATACGTTGTACGTTGTTCCTTCACGTGGACGGCTACAGATTAACTCTGATTGTGATTCAACTAAACAATTCCTGAAGAATATGTAAAATTGACACATACTTTACACACACCTGTGAAGTTACCGTGCATAAAATAAATACTTTACATACAATGACGTCACTGTTCTTTAAAGAGCTACTTTACACATTATTTAAGGGCACATAAATTGCAACTTTACAGGTGGGTGTTGCAACAAATAATTTTATGAATAGTTTTCAATTTTTAAAACAGATTTAACATTTTTTATTCAGTGAAATGTGCATTTTCTTATGTAAATACTTTTGAGCTAATCTGAAGAATATGTATTTTGCGATCGCGAACAAAATACAGCACCTCGCCTTTTTGACATGCTATACTTCGTCGATATGTATCGGAGAAATGTATGTACTTTGCTTGCGATCGCAAAAGATACTTCAGAATAACTCGAGAGCGTTGAAGTGGACTGTAGCAGTGATACATTTAATTCAATGAAATCATCTATCCTTCATATAAATGTATCTATGAAGATTGCAGACGCATGCGAAAGGGATGTTATAAGAAATACATTCTAATGATAATACATAT
>JAUEJJ010000003.1:851382-872766 GCA_032164275.1 Synergus coniferae
TGCACCAGAGCAGTGCTGTCAAATCGAACGCCAAAAATGCACCGCACCGGGGCAGAGTTGTCAAATCGAACATTTGACTCTGGCTCGGAGCACTCTTGGAGTACTCCGGAGCAGATAACCGAATTCGCTATTATAGTGTTTATACTAACGTGTAGTCCCTTTTCCGCTAGCTTAGCTTTGGCTTCACGCAGCCGGAGAGTTGGGTTGCGCTTGAACAGTGCAACGATCATCTTATCCTCCTTACTGCACGTTGCTCGCGTTTCTCCTTTCCCTGGCAGGTCATCGACGGTTTTTGTGTCCTTATATCGCTGTTTCCACATTTGGACGAAGTACTTAAACTTTTTAATCAATTTGGCAGCAGCTGAGTATGAAAGATGTGGTCAGTGTGCAATGTGCATGGGTGCACAAAAAAACCGCTTCGAAACGTTTAGCGTAGTTAGCACTGATAGCTTAATGTTGTGTAATATCCGACACTTCGAACAAGACTGAAACGAATCGGTGGTTGCGCCGTAGCCCTTCAAACGTACAGTAAGGACAAAAAGGAAAGGAATAAAAATCTTTGAAAACGCGTATTTTTTCTTGTGGAACAGACATAAGTAATGTCTGAAAAATAAAATTTTTTTCTGCTTATTTAGAAAGGTAATAGCTATCGTGTAACGTAGGGAAAATTAAACAAAGTTTTTTTTTTTTTTTTGTAGAAATGACAGCTATTTGAACAAAATCTTTCATTTTAATCGAAATTTTGAGTTTAAAAAATTCATAACTTATGAACATGGTATCCAATCAAAAAAATCCTACGTTACACGATACCTAGTATGATAAAGAATAATTGTTATAAATTTTAACAAAATTGGTCAGTAGATTTTGAGATATCGTGTACACCAGTTTGGAAAAAAAGCATATCTCCGCTATTTTTTAAGTTTTTAAAATTCGTTATTGGTTCAAATTATACATAAAAGTACAATTTATATATGTAATTTAACAATTATTTTATATATTTAATAACTGTGCTGAAAAAATGTTTATTCTTATACTTATTTTTCCGAATGCCAGGATGATGTAACCCCAATCTGTCACAACTATCTGCTAATGAAATATTCTATGATTAAAAAGTACCGGAAATTTTTTATAAAAACAACTTTGGCTTAATTTTCAGGTACATTTATATTATCTCCTTCAAAATAACAACTATCAGAAGTGACATACATATGCCAACGTTTCACCCACTCATCCATGCACTTTTCGTAGGCCGATGAAGGAATGGCTTTCAGCTCCTTCGTCGAATTTTCTTTAATCACTTCCAAAGATGAACATCTTGTTCCCCGAAGAGGTAATTTGAGTTTTGGCAACGCGTCTCATGTCCAAAATATCGACTACAATGTGCTTCGCCGTTCCATGTGCAATGTTAAGTTCACTAGCTAACTCTTTCAGGCTGATGTAACGATTTTCAAGCACAATTCTTTTCACTTTCTCGACATTTTCTTCGGTATTTGCCGTAATTGGACATCCAGCACGAGGCAAATTATTGACCACTGTACGATCACTTTTGAAGTTTTTATACCACTAATAGTCCGGGAGGTAATGACAGAAATTTCCGGGTCATTTTCTAAAGCTTCATTTTTTTGGTATGAGTTATTCCCGTAATATACAATAGTAATATGAACGTCTTCCAACGCACCCCCACGACGGGGGGTTACAGGAGGGTTATAATTATCGCAAAAAATTAAAAAAAAAATTCATTTTCTGATGCGCGAAACTTCTTGTATATATTAATTGAATTATAGGAAGCTTAGAAAATATCGTCTTTCACCTAAATTCCACGACAAAAGACGTCTTCCACCCACAAACTAATCGCAAAAAAATTTTTTTTAACTTATTTTTTAAAGAATGAAACTGATATCAATGCTTCTTTATACACTAAAAAACACAAAAATAATAGTCTTCCATCTATACGATACAACAAACATCGTCTTCCAAGCCTGTGAAATTGCGCTCGGCAAGCGTAGCGCGAGCGACATGGAACATACCATTTGGAGAACGGATAGTTTGACAAGTGCAGCGTCTAACTTAACCTTTCTATAAAAAGTTTCGTAAGAAAAAGTGCGTGCAAGTGTGAAATTTTAAAATGTCTCAAGTGAAGCCATATTGTGTTTTTTGTGGAAAAAAAGCAGGGAAATTGCAAAAATTTGTCAATAGTACTTTTAATACATGTGCATATATTCTGTCAATACGCAAGGAAAAAAATTTGCATTCGAAGAATATTATTTTGCCTGAAGAAATAAATGAATATCAGAAATATCACTCGACCTGTTACTCAAAATTTACTGCAGTGCCACAAAAGTACAAAGTTATTCCAAAAGATAAACAATCAAAATCAACAGCAAAGTAAGTTTTGTTTACGCTTTTTCTCATCGTTTTTCTCTATATCTCACGCAAACACATTTATACACACGCGCATATTCTGATATATAATATTACACTCTTATTCTGACAGTATAATTTGTTTTGAGTGAAACGTAATAATTGAAATTAAATATTAATAAACCCTTTTTACTAAAAATATTAAAATCTTATTGTAATCTTATTATTATCACATTGCTGGGCAATATGACACAAATAAGAAAGGACGTAAAGTTATGGATTCATGTCGGCGTTGGGAATTCGCAAAAATTTATCAATGTTAGAAAGTTATACGATAATTTAGGTACCAAATTATGCAATGCGTTACCAGCTTTCCACGCGTTGACGGGTTGTGACTATAACCCATCTTTTTACCGAAAAGGTAAAAATCGCCCATTTACGAATTTGAAGAACTCTGATAGATACATAGATGCCTTTGAAAGAATAAGCGATTTAAACACCAGCGATTTATCACAAGTTTACACAGTCATCGAAGAATTTGTATGCCGCATGTATGAATTGAAAAAGATAGCGGATGTTAATGAGGCTCGTGTAGCTCTTTTTATGAAAAATTATCAAATAAATGAGGGTGACGAAATCTTCCGGACTAAGGCAAAGAATGTTGATGGAGCAGTATTACCACCTTGTAAAGCAGAGCTGCAAAAACAATTAAAACGAACGGTATATATTGCACATCTTTGGAGGAATGCTTATCTCCCGCAACCGACGGAATTTTCTCCCACTGACTATGGTTGGGAGGAATCCGAAAACAAACTAGTTTTCCAATGGTTCGAAGGGGATCAATTGCCGAAATCCATCGATGACATAGCAATCAACGCAGAAGAAAATCGAGGTATTATAAAAAAATTTTTAAAATTATATAAGCTAGCTGTAAAGTTGTATCAAATTTTGTGCTAACTCAATCAACACTTTGCTTCCTCATAGAGGAAGCATTAATTAATTAATCAAATGTAATAATATTAGGTCATCTGATTCATGTTAACGCAAGATATATTGAAAAAGTCTTTCTTTGGAAACTGGATTTTGTTACCACTACAAAGCTTCCTCTATGAGGAAGCAAAATAATTATTTAGTCATTAATAAATTATTATAATATATTTATATGTTTACAGATAAAGAAACAAATACGCAACAAGATCAAGATCAATCAGATGAAGAAGATGATGCTGAAAACAATTCGGATATTGAGGATCTCAACGTAATGCTGAATGAAACAGATGATTCTATGGATCAACATGAAACAGATAATTGGTCATGAAATTACTTTGTCACTTATTATATGTACATAATAATTACAAAATTCTCTAAAATGAAAAACAATATATATTTTTTTATCTTAAACCATGTTTTTTACTTTTACGCTAAACGAAAATGAAATTACCCATATTCGTTGGGTCAAAATTTTATTGGTGACAATAAGTCTTTGTAGTGATGAAAGACATCTCAAAAAACTGCATTCCCCCAATTCACTTAGAACTCATCCCATATCATGTTTTAGAGCTAAAAAGTTCACTAAAAATTTCCTAATTTGTGGAATCAAAATTGAATTGCTGATAATAAGTCTTCTGGATGTTAAAAGACATAACAAAAAGTTTCATCCCTCCAGCTCATTTGGAATTCACCCCTTATCATCCCGTATTCCTAATAAATTCACCAAAAATTCCCTAATTCATGGGGTCATGATAGTCTCCATAAATTCGAACAACAATGATCGTCTTTCAAGTAGATAAAGGTGCAGCGTTGTACAGCTGTGTGGCTCGCGCTACGCTTGCCGAGCGCAACTTCACAGGCTTGGAAGACAACTTCACCGGCTTGGAAGACTATTATTTTTGTGTTCCAAAATCAACAAAGGTTTATTCAGACATTGGATCTGAGGTACTTACGGATGTCGAAGATATTGCAGGTGATGAGTGGCGTGGTGTCCAAAGCGAAGGGCTGATATCTTCTAAAGAGTTGTGGGTGGCTCTATAGTGGGCGATATTAGTAGGGAACAGTTCTGGGCACCAAGACGCGTCCCATCAGGGCGAACAAGCAAGCGATGACCTTACGGTAGGAAATCACGAGAGAGAGAGCATTGCGGCGAGGAGCAAGCGTCGAGAAAGCCAGCGAGGCTCTTTCCTAACTCCTCTCCAACTCCTCTGGTTCGGTCCGCAGGGCCGAACATATGAGGGGTTCTATGTAACTTTGTTACATCGACACAAGAAACGTACAATCTCTTTGCTCAACAAAATTATCCATGGTAAAATGCGACAAACAGAAAAAAATTATCTGATGTAAATAGACGCCAGACAAATACTAATGATCAGATTGCGCTATAATTTAACTAAGATGTCATTTAAGGTTGTACGAACTAAAGGAAAGAAACAAAATTACCGGGTTTGGTCTCAGCGATTCTTTTCAATGACAAATTCCCGGTACTTTTTGATCATAGAGTACTTTATAGTATATAGGACATCTTTATATATAATTTCTTCAAATAACTCATGAGCACTTTGCCTCCTCATGATGAGGAAACAAAGTGCTCAACAAATGAGTATAAAAAAATATAAATACAGTTGAATGAAACACCCGAAATCGAATTCACAACTATACAGTGGGAAAAAAAGGCATTGTTATCCTGAGGACGTCCTAAAGACATTTTTAGGACGTTCATGTCAGTTCAATAGATGTCCTAAAGACGTCTTTAAGACACAAGGCTTCTTTGGGATATCCATTGGACTGACATGGACGTCTTACGAATGCCTTTAGGACGTCCTTAGAATGAAAATGTCTTTTTGCCCACTCGATAGTTTCATTCTGCTTTCATCTATACGATTGTAAGAGAATGAAAAATTGATGGCGCCCTTAAGATTTCAGGTCCCAATTGTTGGTACTTGACATTTTGAAATTATGATTTGACAATGTCATCATCCACGTAAAATTTTAATTGCAGAAGTATACCTGCGAATTTTCATTTGGAATGTTAAAAGGCGTAAAAATAAAATTTTAACTTGCAGGTTAAGGAGCTCTGTGCATTACACGCCCTGAATAACTTATTTCAAGAGAGGGGATTCAGTAAACAAGAATTGGACCAAATTTGCTATAGTTTAAGTCCTGATGTGTGGATAAATCCACATAAATCTTTACTAGGACTTGGCAATTATGACATTAATGTTATTATGGCAGCCTTGCAGAGAAGAGGCTGTGAAGCTGTTTGGTTCGACAAACGAAGGTAAATAATATTACCTTTTTGTGAAAAACACTAGAGTGAGATTAATAGGAAATTTTTTTTATTGCATGATATTTCAGTATCAGTTAGATCAGTTGATATGGTGCATCAGTAAAAGTTTTAATTATTTTTAGAGTTTTCATCATACACCATACATACGGCCAAATGAAAAAGTACTAGAGAGTCTATTTTATTTTAAGAGTTTCGAGAATGTTTTGAATATTCTGTGTTTAAAGAATATCATTAACACATTAATTTGTCGTTAGGGATCCCAAATGTTTATGTCTTGAGAATATTCAAGGCTTTATATTGAATGTTCCGACGGAATACAAATTAGGTTTTGTACTATTGCCCTTAAAAAGACGTCATTGGGTTGCGCTTCGAAAGATTCATGGTGCCTTCTATAATTTGGACTCCAAGTTTGATTCTCCTCAACTTATTGGAAAGGTATATTTAATAATTATTATCAATACATCAATGGGAATTTTTCAGGCGAATTAATATTTTCCGAATTCCATTTAACACATGATTCATTTAATCGAAGATAATCTTACGTGTCGTCTAAAATTCTTTTAAAAATAACATATTTCGTCAGGAAACTATTCTCTGACTTGAGCAAATACAGTGGAGTGGTGTTTAAAATCCGAAAGTTGAATTTTACATAACGGTACCCCTTAAATTTTTCAATCTATTGGTCAGGATTTATTAAAATTTATTCAAATTTTCTGAAAAGTTTTAGTGATGCCGGCATATCGATGAAATTTTTGAAATAAAAAATTTTCTAAAACTTTTTCTATGTATGCAAAAATGATAAAAAAGGAATGTTGTGTATACTATTCTAGATAGTGAGAATACGAATTTAAAAACTAAAATTGTTTGATAATAAAATCATTTTTTCTTAATGAATAATCACATTTTTGGATTAAAGTGTTATTAATTTTAAACTTTTTTTTATACTTAACATTTCCTAGTATAAAATAAAGTAAGATGCTATCATTTAATTAAAAAAAATAAATAAATTTTTTTAAGTCATTCAATTTTTCGTGAATTTCAAATTGCTATAATAAAGAAAAAAATATTTTTTGGAGTAAAAAAGAACATGATACCTTTCTTTATTTCATGCCGAAGAAATATAATGTATTGTAACCTTATAATATGGTACAGGGAGGACCATCTGTTAATACGAATTTTAATTGAAAAAAAGATCCAAAAAGAAAAAAATCCAAAGGGTTCAAATCTTACGATCTTGGAGGTCTATTCACATAGGAATTCCTGGAAATTCTGCGATCACCAAACTTAATCGCCTCTAAGTTTAGTGTTTGAAGATTTATGTGTACTGTTGTGCCGTCTTATTGGAACTAAAGGTTGTCTTCATCCATTTCATCCAATTTTATGCACAAAAAGTTCGTCGGTATGCCATGAAATTGTGTAGAACTTCAATGTGAATTGACCATCAAGATCGTGCGATTTGAATCCTTTGGGTTTTTTTCATTGGGGTTATTTAAAAATTAAATTGTATGCCAAGTCCCCACGAAAAATGCAAGCCCTATAGAACAACATTCGGGCTGAAATTGAGCCCTTACACCGCAGTTTATTTGGAGAGTCATCGAAAATTTCAACCATTAGATGATATACAGGTCTGTAAAAAGGTCTGTGATAGACAGTTAAATGATATAATTTTTTATGGCATGCATATACCATTCATTTTCAGTAAATTATTTCAATTTCACGTGGGAAGAAGTGTACTTTTTTTCAATTTATATTCGTACTAACCGATGGTCCATCCTGCATTTATTTTTCCGACTTCATCTATAAGATCAGTATCTTATGTGAATTCAAGTGAATTTATGAACAAAAATGGGTCACAAAACAAAAAAGTATATTAAGTAACAAAAAAAAAAAAAAAAAATGATTAATCTAAAAGGTTTGGA
Organism: Synergus coniferae; assembly: GCA_032164275.1. Classification (NCBI taxonomy): domain Eukaryota; kingdom Metazoa; phylum Arthropoda; class Insecta; order Hymenoptera; family Cynipidae; genus Synergus; species Synergus coniferae. Next base: position 858,943 of record JAUEJJ010000003.1, read on the forward strand.
TCTTTCGTCCGATTGGATTATAGAATTGAATTAGATGAATATTAAACTAAAAATGAAGGGAATGATCAAAACATAAATTAGGGACGGGAACATACATTAAAAAACATAAAATACACTCAATAAATCAATACTATAAATTACAAAACTCTAGCGTAATGAAAAGGAATGGTCATAATAATTTACTAAAGGGATCGCTTCAAAACAAAACTACACAATAAATGGTGCAATTCTAAGAAATCACCACAAATATATGCTATAATATCAATCAAATTATAAAATCGAATAAATTTAATTTTAAATTAACCATTGTAAAATTATACAATGCAATCCCAGAGGATTATCATAAAGAAATACTTTAATAAAATTATAAGAGGTAATTTTTCAGAATGACCATAAAAAGATATGGTGAATTCAAAAGAACCATAATTACAAAGGCATAAATATCAGAGAGGATCTAAATAAAACAAAATCAAAAAGGGATTCAAACAACGCAAAATATGTTATGATGAGGTTCTAAAGAATCATCAAAAATGGTTTGAAAGGAGTCCAAACAGCTTAAAATCAGGGAAAAAATATCACAAATGATACAATTATAAGTTGATAACAGGTGTGGAATATTTATGAAGGGATGGTGGTAATATTACCGTTATCTGAAAGACAAAACAGGTTTGAGGAACTAGAGTTATTCGGTAAAAAGGAGTTGATGGTCCTGAAAAGGACCGTTTGGATTAAGAAAGAAGATTTGATGACTGGTGCAGGAGGTCCTTAAAAGGACCGTCAAGGGATTGAGGTTAGGGTTCCTAGACGATCTTGTGGTCTTTGGTGATGGGATATGAACAGGCGTTGCTGTCGCTCAAAGTGACAGGTTGGGTTCTCCGGCGCACAACGACCACGTTCCTTCGTGGTTGTTTGTTCTACTTGCCTGGATCTGGGAAGAAGGAAGAGAATTCGGGAACCTCAGGTTCGACTCCCAAAACAAAGATCCATTCCCGAGAGAGGGTTTGATTTTCGGGACACCATTCTGTTATTTCGTCGGGTTCGGACTTCTTCGGGGAGGATGGTGAGGGGTCGAACCAAGTGTATCGGCCAGGACTCAGGTCCAGATAAGGAGTGGAAACATCGAAGGGATCCGACAGCCGAGTACAGGGTGCGCCATATTTTATATCGGTATGTACACATTGAATAACTTCTAAAAAAAACAACCGATTTCTATGTATGAGGTATTTTTATTCAATTTGGTCCTTCACAATTTATTTGGACTAGGTTTTGAAAACAACATCAATTAAGTGGCCGCCTTTATTGGTAACAGCAAAATGTGCCCTTTTTGCTGCGTTTTCCATTACCTTTTCGAGCATTTCGGGTGGTATAGCGTTAATTTCGATTCGAATGTTTGCCTTGAGCTCGTTAATGGTCTGAGGCTTGCTAGCGTATACTTTGATTTTCAAGAAACCCCACAACATGAAGTCCGGAGGGATCAAATCTGGAGACCTGGGTGGCCACTCAATGTCGCCTCTCTTTGACATCAGACGTCCAGGAAATTTTGGTTGCAGAAACTGAATTGTTTGATTTGCAGTGAGGCATGGCGCACCGTCTTATTGAAACCAGTAATCGTCAAGACCTTTTTCACACATTTGCAGGGAACGTCCACCGATATCGATTTCCATTGACCGTTTCGTTTTCTCTGAAAAAATATGACCCAATGATGGTTTTGGCGCAGTGTTAACTATTCGAGCGACTGCTTGGCCGTATTCCAAGCGACGTGGACAGTCTGTTGGCAATACTCTTTGTGTTAATTGCACTTTATAAGGAAACAAATGCAAATCATCCTTCAAAATGCGCCGCAAAGTGGTTTCACTGACGTCATGAACAAGCTGAGCGCGGTAACGATACGACATTTTGGGGTTCTTCGCAATGCTCTCTCTGACCACTTCAACCAGCTCATTGGAACGTCTTGGTCATTGATGAACGGCATGTTGATGATCTCCTTCTGTCCCATACTCAATAAAATTCAATACCAAACGACGAATAGTGTTGTCAGAAGGCGCCTGTTGGCCACAATATTTTCGAAGATATGCACGTTAAGTTAACACAACTGAACGACTATTTTCAATGTACGGCGTCACTATTTCGGCGCGTTGTTTCGATGTAAAGCGATTCATTGTTAAAATTGTACTGAATTGACGTTTCAAACAAATGCCGAATCAAGTCAATCTGTTGATAAATGTCAAAGTTATTCAATGTTTCCATACCGACATAAAAGATGGCGGACACTGTATGTCTCGGAGGTGACACACTCCTCTGTCGGATTTCGGAGCCTATTTTGACAGCACCAAGGTTGGTGGAGAAAGTAAGTTGAGGTGGAAACCAACTGATAGGAACACTCGTTGTCTTCTTTGCCTTCTCTCGATGTCTCGCTGAAAAGGATGCATGAACGATTCCAAGGAAGGAGAAATGATAAAAAAGGAAGCTGGATAGTTTAATCAAGTTGAACAAAGGTTTATTTTTATAGCATAGATCGATACACGATGGTAGATTAGGGGGACTGTCAGTCTTCGACACATCGCGGCTTACATTTATAGTCTTGCTTTTCAGAATTCCCCTTCTACGCGGTCAACGGGGATTGGCTATCGCAAAAAAGTGGGAACATCAGAGTATCGTTGAGGCGAGAGTGGGAACAATTTTGGGGGTCGCAAGAGTGGGGGAGACAATTATGACTGTCTACAGCGCGGATGGTGAAGAGATCTCCTGAGATAAAAAATATTATATTGACTATATTAGGAGCACGGACGTTGAAGAGATATCCTCGTTACGTAGAAAATATTTCTATGTAAGCCGGTTGACAGGTGAAGGTTAGGATGCCCAAGCTGGTCAAAGAAAATAATGATAGGAATATGTTGATAGAGCAACTTTTGCGGATATCAAAATCACAATGTAGGAATTTCAATAAATTAAATATTCAAAGTTAAGAGTAGCTCAAACAATATTGGTAAAAAGTATTGGTAAAAAAGTCGCGTGTTGACGTTCTGGAAGCTGTTCGACAAAAAAATGGTGAGAAATCGACGTTGTTATCTTCCAGGGAGAAGTATAAGGAGAGGTATCTAAGACCGGGCGTGATTCTCATTTGCTGACTTCAAACATTTTGTCTAGCGTTGCTATGTAACGTAGTACAGAGGAGAAAGTATTTTTGTTCGTGACTAGAAGGGCCCTCCAGTGGTCCAAATAATTATTTTACATTTTGCACTTGATGTTTTTCGACAATTCCAACACGATCCAATTGATAGTAGATTATCATATTGGTGTTCGAAATAATCCGTACGTCGGCGTAAAGCAGAAACTCATGAGAGTGACAGAGTTAGACAGATCTGTTTGTCTCTTTTACTCTCCCGAGTTTCTGCTTTATTCTGACATGGGACTGCACTTTAAATAAACTGAAAATACTCAAATCCCAAAAAATTCCCAGGAACGTACTGCTAATTAATTGAGCCGCATTCATAAGGCTTTTAAGGTAATATTTTTGAAAAGGATCTGACGAAACCTTCCATGGAGATAGAAACTCAAACGTTCATGGAACGCGGTTTGCATTAAGGCAGAAAATGCAGCAATCTTATCCATCATATGATTTATTCAAGGTCTTTGAGTACGAACGGTAAAATGAACAATATCATAGGAGTACGCTGCAGTAGGTTGGGGGGGGGGATTTGAATCATTTGAATTCCTTTAAGTCACTGAAAGCGTCCTAAAAGCTTCTTAAAGTTCTTTAAAACTCCAAAGTTAAACAGGATAAGAAAGGATAGGTCATAGATAAGGCAAGTTATTTATTGTCAAATAAGAGAGGTTAATTCTAAAATAAGGCAGGGTATTTCTAAAATATGTCAGGATGTTTCTAGAATAAAGCAGGATATAGCGGGATAAGGCAAGATACTTCAAAAATTCAGGCGATAGTACATAAATAAACCAGAAAAATAAACGTAATTAATAACTAGAACTAAGTAAACTAAATTAACCATTTCCAATCCGGGAGAACCGTACAACTTCCAGACCTATGTTAATATAATAAAAATCACTTTAATTTTATACATACTTTTATAACCATGAATCGTTTCGGCGAGTATCTAAGATTCTTTTCTTTCGTTGCCTGGGCATTCTAACTTTGTGCATATATATATAACTCCTTGAAGAAAATAATAAGAAAATAGCTAAATACATAGGTCCCAATCACTTGACTATATTATGTAAAAAATATTTTAAAAGGTTTTTCATATTTAATCAGAAATTTGTATGAATTTTTCATATAGGATTATATATTTTTGTAGAGTAAAGTTACTATCATTGCCGCTGTACGGCACCACCACCGTTTTATCAAGTTTAGGATTTTTGAAATTTTGCTGTGGGTATCAAAAGAGAATGGAAATAAGAAATACTAGAATCAAAAAGAAAAAGTATAATATCTCTGTCGGTTTAGAAACTATAGCAGTTTAAAGAAGAAGTTTAAAATTTTTAAAATAATGTTTTTATTAGATCAGTGAAATATGCGTTGTCTAAAATTCTTTGAAAAGCAACATACCATATTTTATCTTCAAATGATACTATAACTTGAAGGTGTCGAACTTGCATGATTTGAAATGAACTGGGTTCAAAATCAATTTTTTTTAGAAAAATTGTTTGAACAAGAGACGCCATTAGACACACTAGTGCACTCAAGATTTGAGATTCTAATTTTACGAAATAGATGCCTTCTCGTATTTGAATTTTTCCCCTGTACTGCTAGTAATGTTATTAATACATTTTCATGGTTCCCATTCAAACAATATGTTATAAAAATATATAAAAAACTATACATTTACAGGAAAATGAATTAATGGCTTATCTGAAAGACCAAATAGATAGTAAAGAAAAGGAATTGTTCCTGGTAGTTTCAAGAGAAGTGGACAACAATCAAGGCTGGTTAAATGAAACGCGGGAAAATAAGGGACGCTCCGACGTCGATGAAATCTCTATCACATACATTGAAGATGGATTTCCCTCGGATCCTGATTTGAAGAAATCCCTTCCTGAAGACGTTTTTAATGAAAATGAACAATTTCAAAATAATCAAAATTCTAGATAGTAAATGTGAATTATCTTTACTCGAAATTAATCGTCGAAAATGCGAATACTTTTTTTTCAGCAAATAAAAAGAAACGTGACAATAGCTAGACTGGCACGTGGAGAAAAAGTCTTCGATATAAATATTTTCAGATGATGTTCGAAATAATATATTGCTATTTATTGCAAATAAGAGATAGAAATGAAATAAGAGAAAGAAAGAAAGCAAGCTTCTAATACATTCGCGTCAAAGATACTGCACAGATATGTTTGCACTGTTCTCATTTGTTGCACACTCGTTATACATAAACTAAGTCGAAGTGGTATTTAAATCATCCTAGAAATTGAAGCTGCAAGTCAAAGGCTAAATTTGGGCAATAAGCACCGTAGACTCGATGTGAACTATATAGACTTACAGAATGTGATAATTTATTGTGAGTAGATAAATTTTCTGTATCAATTCTCAATTACGCTTAAATAATGTGCTGTAACGATGTTTACTGTATATTTCTTTCAAGTCATATGACTTCAATGATTGATTGGAATTACAAATAGGTTGGTACTTGCATTTCAGCATAATCAGTGACGCAAACAATTATATGCGTCATGAATTGTAGGTAGTCAAAGGAGACCTTCGAATCAATATACTGTGTGTAAATGTAAATAATTCTACATTTGTTTTTAAAGTATATAACTTCATATGTATAGGTGTTTGTAAGTGAGAATAATAATTTCTTAAAAGCACGTGGCCATGTAGGCCATATAATATTTGCAAGCTTTTTTAAGTCCATGTATTACTAATCCGATCCCTACCTTACCAACAGTTTTTTCTTTACAACGTTACTTCTAAATTTATTGATACCAAATTGAAAATTTCTAAAATTAAAGTTAAAGCATTAAGGTCGTTTATTCTTAATCTCTTAACACCATCTTTTGTTGTATATAAAATTCATATTTGTGACTTTCATTTGTCCTTGACTGCGCCATTGTTTTTTAAGGTGGGGGGAACGTTTTTAGACAAGCCGTTGCACTTATCGAATCGCCTTTTTAATTTATTTTTTCATCAAACATTTCGCTATGGATAGACACAAGTTTTTTTCTACAAACGTCTGCAATTTTGGAAATTTTCCAAATTTTTGAAAAAGCTTTAGGAGTAATCTTGCAGAGAAAAAATTTTCGGTACGTTCGGGATAGAATAAGTAATACATGGTCTTAAAAATGCACTTTCTTGACACATCAGACAAGAGTGAATTCAAGCAAAGCTAATGATGAGATTAAAGACACATGTATTTCGAAGAGGTTTAATTTTATAAAAATCTGGTGCAATATTTAAATACTTGATACACAATCTACACCACCACACTCGTAAAAAAATTGTGGTTATATGACTATATATATAGGTGATTCTCCGCGTAGCGCAAAACTTGAGCATAGATATTTTAGAATTTTTGTTATGATACAAGGTGTAATAAAAAGTAAAGAATAGTGGTCCCTAACGGACCAGTCGTACTATACCGCCCCCCCCCCCAGAGTTGGCACAGCCGAACAAATCGCCAGTAAGGTCAGTGGACCGGTGTCCATAACAAAGAATTTGAACGTAGATCCATCACCGATCCTCATATTGTTTTAAGGTTTTCCCGGTATAGTATGTTTTGACAACTATAAAATTAATAGTTGAGCTGCACGGAAATTGAGTTATATGTGTTTATTGGTTTGTAGGTATGGCAGGAATTAGGGACTGCCACACGGATGGAGGGGTCTGGGAAAGTGGTTGCTCGCAAGAAGGGGTCAAGATGAAATAAAAGACACACTGAGGAAAGTAAAATGTTTAATCAGAATTGCAGGAATAAGAACAAGGGGGTCCTACCTTGTACCGATGGTAAACCTGGCTACGCTGGTCCAGAGAGAGAGTTCCAGGCTTGGTTTCAGAGGTATGCAGAATGGCAGGCGCCACTGGGGAAAGCAACCGTAGTGAAATGGCCGAAGTGTGCACTCGATGAGAGCTGGAACGCAATAGGGGCGAGGAGCGCGTCGGCAGCGCTCAGGTAGCCACCGTCTCTCTCTCTCTCTCTCTCTCTCTCCCTCTTCAGGGACAGAACGTTAGGGGGGAAATATATGTAACTACGTTACAACCCCCCCCCCTCCTCCATAGTGGTTGGGGCATAAACCCCAACACATCCTTATCCTAAGGTCAGGTATGGTAAGGTATGGTCTTGCTCCCTTGAGCCTCCATCCCTCAATTCAATCTCCGGTCTCTTCTCCTCAACCCAAACCTATTCCTCTCTCCCGGAAACACTCTGTCATCAATTCTTGCTATTAAACAATACATTCTGCACTAAAAAAAAAAACTCGATATAATTCAACTATCAACAACAAACTTAACCTATCCTTTCTAAAAAAATCTTTCTCTATCTTTCTTCTCTTTTTTTTTTTTAAAAACTTAAATTCGAGACTCCAAGTCAGAACTCGCACTCAAAAACTTTTTTTTTTTTTAAAGATAATAGACTTTAATATACTTTTATATAATTTAATAACCTTTATATATTAAAAAGAAGAATGCAAATTAAAATAATACTAATAAAATACATGACCAGTGCCACCACAACCATAGCACGTATCAGTGGATCGCTTTTTGAAATTATCGCTTCTTTGACTAGTTCTATATTTCTGATTTTCGATTCCCTGGTCAGGGGAATCTACTTCTCCTACTCTATGAACGTCTTCTCCAGCAATAACCTTTGTCTCATCTATTTTACCTTGCCCTTTATTTTCCTCACTTTTTATTTCTTTAATTTTTAACGCATTTTCCGCAGGGCTAGGTAGCGCTGATAATTGCGGATTTTCTCTTATTTGTCTTTGTGGATTAAAATTACCCAAATGCGTTCTATTATAATTGAACCTACTATAGTTCCCTCTATTCGCATTTTGATAATGTTGTCTAAAAGAATAGAATCCACGCAGTTCACCTGATCTATTTCTATCAACTTCCTGGGTTGTATCATTTCTATTTCTTAAATTATCCTGTCTGTTAAATCTTTTCTTATCTTCATTTTCTACTATGCTAAGTTGCTGACCCTTTATTGCCATTTCTGCTTCCCATTATCTACCCAAAATTTTCAACTCAGTAAAATTTGCAAAACTGTTAATCGATATGTAAAGTTTATATTCAATTCTTAAATTCTCATATGTTTTTCTTAGCTGCCATTCTAACGTAGGAGCAGACGACAATTTTTCAAACAATTTTTTCATCTCTGTTATAAACATGTGCATATCCTGTCCTTTTTGTTGATTATTAAATTTTATTTTGTTCATTATTATTTCGATATACCTTTCATTTATATATCCTTTTTTAATATCGAAAATGAACTCATCTAAATTTGACCAATTATTTTTATTCACTTGGTACCACCCCAAAGCTTCACCTGACAGAACCGCATCTAAATTTTCTAAAATGTCTAAGTCACTTATTTTGTAACCTCTCTTGAATCTTAGCAAATTCTTTAAAAAATAAGTTGGACTGTCATCTATATTATTGCAGAATTTTAAGGGCCAACCCGACATAATTTGAAAAGGCGTTTGGACCATTCCAAATTGATTGTTCTTTCTCGAGATATTCTTACAAAGTACTATAAATTCGATAGATCGAAGATGGATTTTAAGAGGGAACAATAGTACTACATTATAGCGTAGGCAGGAGTGCGCAACAAAATTTTCTGTTCTTATAATATAACCTCAAATATTACCATGAACCGTTTTCTTAGCACTTTTAGATTAGGATATCTCGAAATCTTCACACGTTATGGCAATCATGTGGTCGAATTTGGATGCAGCAAAAAAAAATTGTAAAGGAAATGATATGTCTAACGCAGGTGGCAAAATATTTTGGAACCGAGTTAGTGTTAGTGGTCATTGTTTGTGGGCATAAAAATGATACTTTCAGAGGAAATTCATGTGCATAAGTCATACCCAGGTGCGTATTGGTAATGTGGGAAATCGGGAAAAACCCCGGTGGGCCGGTCGTTATGTAGGCCGGTGTGGGCCGGTACGATGAAAAAAAAAAAAATAAGGAAAATGAGAAGTAATTTTAAAAAACTTAATCTGAACATACCAAAACATCCTGTTTCTGTTTTTAAACTATGTTTTAAGGGGTAGTTTCCAGTTTTATTTAATAAGTAGGGAGTATGGGCGGGCGGGGGGGGGTCGAGTGTATGTTTCCCGGGTCACTTTTTGATCCGAACCCGGCCCTGGTCATACCTATTATTTTTTCAACGCCAGGAACACATAATTTTCGCTACGTGGAGAATTATACCATATATATATATGTTTATCTTAATATATTTTGATGGTAATGATAATAAGGCTGTCATACGAGAAAGCGAGGTAAAAAGAAAGATAGAGAAAAAGAGAGAAATAGAAACAGGAAACAGAATATCACTAATAATATCATAATACCTGCGTTTTCAATTTTATAAATAAATATGAATTAGTTTTTATGATAAAAATTTCATGAACTGTCAAATTATTTTAACATACGTACTGTCATACATATATAATAAAATTTCGCTCCTGTCCTCTTTGTTTAGTTTGTATCGCAGAAACTTTCATGACCAGTCAGGTAACGGTCGTATTGTGCATCGAGTGGGAGACGCAGGCGATTCTAAACAAGTGTGAATTTTGCCGCAATTACATAAGTCGAATTGCCGTCTCGTACGAGGCGCATACGGAACTTTATCCAACAACCGAGAATGGAAATGTTTGACGGAGGAAATCATCGAGAAAGTTCGTGTGGAAGGAAACGAGTCCAGGGCAGGGCTCATCATATTAATCAGTCTCGGTTCACTCCCAGAGGTTGAAATGGCAAATTTTTATTATTATTATTTTCGTAGATTAGTTCGATGTCCCTCCTAAGTGGCGCACTAACTTAGACCCTGAAGGGCAAAGAGAAGTTAAAATCATTTGGCCATGTTTTGTTTACAAATACGTTACCATGTATCACATCTGTCACCAAGTATATGTACTCCACGTACTCCGAAAATTTTCGAAATGAATCGCGGTTATTGTGTTGTGTCTGGGTGTAAAGGGAAGCAAAATCCTGCAATAAAAAAGTTTGGACACAGAATTCCTAGTAAGCCATCCGCTCGGATGCAGTGGCTTAAAACGGTAAGACATCCGGAGTTGAGGAAGTTGTCAAACGCCGAAATAACCTCTAAACGGTTTTTCGTGTGTTGAAAACATTTTTCTGAAGACGCATATGCAAGAAGCACGCAGAATGGGGCGATAAGACTGAAGAATGATGCAGTTCCAACGAAGAATTTACTTGAAGATGACATCACTCTAAAGGCATAGGTATACTCGATCGCCTACGCTTACGCTCAAGCTGACGCCTTACGCCCCGCAGTTTGGAACGCTTTTCAAGTTATACTCAGTAGCGATCCCGCTCTTCATAACCGCCAGACGTACAGCGATTTTGAATATGAATTTTACTGTTCATAATCATCCACAAGTCGTATTTCTTAAGCGATTAAAAATTTCTTTTTCTAGAAATGCTCAACATTAAATTGTTTAGGAGCTGTGGTTTGCGATTTTTTATCTTAAGAAAAAATACAAAAAAAAAAACGCACTATTAGCTAGAATTGTTGCATCTGGCCTCGTAGAACAGAAATAATTCTAATAATATTTAACTGATTTATTATTGTAAACAATTGTTAAAAACAAATTCATACTAATGTTGTTTTCTTATAGAAAAAATTGTTTGTTTTTCAGTAATTGCTGAGATTTTTCAGGAGCTTTATAATTTATAACGAAAAATTAACATAAGTTTACATTTACTGTTTTGATAAACATTTTTATAAACAAACTCTCGGTAAATGAGTTCTTCTAATAGATTTTTCTGACTGGAAGTAATTCATTATAGTCTTCAAAGGCATTTATACAGTTTGAGCTTTATCAAAAATAAATAATATTTTTTTAATAACAATTTCATTAAGCAAATATCACAACAGACCGTTTCTTCGTAGGAAAACATTATTTTTCTTCAACTTATGGTTGGAATGACCTTTTTTTTCTTTAGTAACTTTTGTGATAAGGTTTATTGTGTTAAGAATAATGTCCTCACAAACATAAGGAAACCGCATTTATTATATTCGTTTCGTGCTTAATAATACTTTTACAAATACAGCGGAAAAATTGTTGATTTCAATAAGAATATGATTATTGATAATTGAGGCTTTGGGTTCTATAACCTCGCATAAAATTTGCCTGGCTGCTGGAGGCCTTTCGAGTTGGCCCCTGAGGGCTTGAAATTCATTTTTTTTGAAAATTCAACTTCTAAATACATCACTTTGTTCAAAATTTCATGGCGCATCTTTTCCCATCCAGCCAGAAAGTTCTATCTGTCACCGTTTTTTCTAAAAAATTAAAAAAAAAATGGATTTTTCAGAAAAAATTTACTAAATATTTTCTCTTTAACTCGCTCCGAAAGACAAAGGTTTTAATATTTTTGATGAAAATTTAGGATCTTATTCGTCAAACTGTTCTAAAGATGATGAGCTATTGAAAATTTATTAGCTTTGTTAAATAAAAAAGTTCTAAATTTTTTAGTTAAGCAGTATCAAAATAATGTTAGACAATTTTCACACGCTTCGTTTATCGAGAGAATTTTGAGTAAGCCCAATGACCTTTCACGTGGTCGGTCTCTATATGACGCGCTGTTTGAATGTTCATATTTTTTTAATGATTCGTTCTATTGAATTAATACTTTTCAGAAAACTTTATTATATCCTAATAAACGTTTCTCTCGCTGGAAGTTTGAGGTTACTCAAGATTCCCTCGATAAACGAAAAAAGAAGCGTTTGAAAATTGTCGAACATTATTTTGATACTGCTTGACTAAAAAATTTAGAACTTTTTTATTTAACAAAACTAATAAATTTTCAATAGCTCATCATCTTTAGAACAGTTTGAACAGTTAGAACAGTTCCTAAATTTTCATCTAAAAATATTCAGAACTTTGACTTTCGGAACGAGTTAAAGAGAAAATATTTAGTAAATTTTGTTTTCTGAAAAATCCAGTTTTTTTTTTATTTTTTAGAGAAACGGTGAAAGATTCAACTTTTCGGTCAGAAGTAAAAAGATGCGCCATTAAATTTTCTACAAAGTGATGTTTTTAGAATTTGAATTTTCGAAAAATGAATTTCAAGTCATCATAGTAAAAAAGTTAATATTGATATGATAATATACATATAATTAAAAGAATATTTTTCATTCAAACAAATTATTCATTCTGTTCCGGCATGCTCGCTTCCACCTGTCCGTCCAATAATTGTTCCTTTAAAAAGAAATCCTCTACCAGAGAAAGGCACTATTTCCACTGTTACAGATTTTGTTATAAAGAGAGTAATGACAAAGTTGCCAGAGTTAGCTTCTTGCACTTTGAACACATCACTTTTGGATAGCACTACTTTCTCTCCAGCTATTCGACGATTAGGCACTAGGAGAATTTCTCGTTTAGAAGAAATTCATGTTGATATAAAAAGCATGCTCAGGAGGGTCATGGGAATCATTTATGCAACACAGGGGGTTGCAAAAACTACGTACTCAAAACACGTACTGTACGCTTTTCAGACAGAATAAAAAGAAACAAAACATTTCTTAAACGAAAAACCTGCCCCCACAGTTATTTTTAAGTAATTGTGAAGCCCTAGTTTTTACTTAAAAATTCAAAATGTTTAATTGTAAATTGTTTAATGTCAAGCATTTCGAATTGTATTCTGAGGAAAATTATTATTAATGTTCTGATTCGACGTAAAACACAATTTCTAATAGTTTCACTTTGAAAATGTTTTATTTCTAATACTTTTCCCGTTTCAGAAAATTTAAAATCTAAACAAGTTTTTGTTACGACTTGCTGCGATTTAGAAATAAAAATAGTGAATTTCCTACAGTACATCAAAATTTTAATGCATTTATTCCTTCTCAAAAAGAATAAATGCAAAAATTAAACGAGCCAGAATTTGGAAAAAAAGAAACAAGATGTAAAATATAATATTTTACTTACTTTTCTTCCTTCTATCTGTTTAATTTTGCATTAATTCTTTAATTTTACTTCAAATTCTATATTATTCAATACATTTAAGGATCGTACATATACATATACAAGCACTAACACATGCTAATTGTTTAATAGTTCCGTGTCCCTCCTAGATGGCGCACGATCCTGTCATATGTGATGCCCGAGACTGAAAATGAGCGCGAAATTCAAATTAGATAAATTGCAGGTTCGGGCTGCAATGGACAAAAGTCCTCCTCGCGTTGTGCTGAAATGTCCAAAATAATTAGGAATTAGTTTAATTATTCAAAAGAGAAAACACACTGATTTAGAAGGATAAAATCTGAGTTTATTTCCAAAACGATTATAAGAGAGGATCCGTACGGATTTAGAGTTAGCCTAGATCTAGCGATACTCGCCCACGCAGGAGCGTCCTTTGGGTCCTTGCCCCTCCACTTAGAGGGTTGAGCCCACCTACTCTTCGGTTCCTCCCCTAAATTTCTAAGACTATACTATTTTCCTAGACTCCTGTTCTTCTATTTATATTTCCTATGTATTTTTAAATCTTAAAGTTATATTAAGACGTAGTCTATTTATTTTATGTTATTAATTAAAGGTTATCATAATTATTTGTAACTAATTTGTATTATTTATAACTAAAATTTCTTATGTCTTAAAATTAGGATGTTTATT
>JAUEJJ010000003.1:893616-905613 GCA_032164275.1 Synergus coniferae
TGGATTACACTTTTGTATTGGTCTTTTAATTCTGTCATAACCCTTATACTGTCGCAAATAGGTGCATTTACCTTATCTGTTATCAATATCTTTCTTTTTTTCATTTGTCATATTAAGGTAAATGTTTGTAACATTATTTTCCGTATTATGTGAGAAATCTGAGATTCTTAGTTTTAAATATTTGATTTTGATTTTCCTCAAAATCTTCATTTTGTTCCATATCTTGCTCAAAATTTTGAAAACAATCAAATTCTTGCGCAGGTTCACTTTTCATTTCAATTTTACCAGGATAAATCTTGGCAACAGTTATTTGAAATCCATCAACTAATTTTTGAATTGGAATTACAATCGGTTTAAAGGTATCACTTAAAGTCTGCTCTACTGTTTTCTTGCCCAATTTTATTAATCTATGCTTTCGACGAATTGCTTCGCTTGCTTTAGCGGTTTCACACAAAACATCTCTCTGTTTTCGCAAGTTTTCCACACGTGAAGACATCTTACCACAACAAAGTCTGAAATGATAGTATTAATTATCACGTATAAGATGCTTAGGAATGCATGCATAGGTTTGACATAAGTAAAAACAGTCTACGCTTCGATGCCTTCCCATAGAAAAAAATGCTTTAACATTGTCCTGCTTTTCACAAGCCACATCATTAAAAATAAATATTAAATTTAGACGTGCATTGTTTGGCATAATTACTTTCTCATGTTCATTGAAGGGAAAATATTTAATTCCATCCACACACTAAAATACTTTCTCCAGAAGTTTATATTTTGGTTGAGCTAAAGATTTTGAGTTAACGTAAACATTTTCAAATCTTAGTCCATTAGGATGCATTAGTAGAGCAAGTAAAGCATTTGTTTTTCAACAATTGGATGGACCGCAAAATATCGTTCGTACACTACTTGGTAATAAATCACCATGACGTTTTTCCTCTTTTTTACATTTTTACGCGAGAGCATCAAAATTTGTGATAGGTAATTTTTTAGACTGTGCTTCGATATGATTGTTCACAAAGATAAAAATAGAGTTAATTGTAAAAAAAACTCTGAAGAAGATAAGACATAGTAAAGGATTGCTTAATCGTGTCATCAATAGCTTTCCAGTAGAGTTACATATATTCCTGGATACCAACATTGTGGACCAGGTACAAAATTAGCGAAAAGACTTGCTCGAGGTAATCCAGAAATTAATCCTCTTGACGCAGCCTGCATGGAGCACGACGTCGCTTATTCTCAAAATAGAGAAAATATGTTGAGGCAAGCCTAGGAGAAAAAGCTGCAGCTTACGCAATAACAAAAACCATGAAAGTTAAATCAAAATTTGGCATGAGCCTCAAGAAAAAGAAAAGACTTTCTTCCGTAGCACTAAACAAAATTGTCTTCGAAACTAAAAAGTCAATGATTCCAAACAATGATGCTAAAATTGTAATTAAATCTGCTCTTCGAGGAGCTCGAGCAGCTGTGAAAAAGATAGGTGGAAAGGGAAAAATCAACAAGCCTCGCATTATACCTGTTCCAACAAAGGTGGGGGATTTTCTACCCTTCCTGATTCCCATTTTCGCGGGCCTAAGCACTATTGGAGCGCTAGCAGATGGGGCGGCTGGTATAGCAAAAGCTGTAAATGATGCAAGTGCTGCTAAGCAGCAACTTGAAGAAAGTAAAAATCACAATCAAAAAATGGAAGAAATTGCTTTAGAAAAAGGCTTTTATTTGAAACCATATAAAACTGGACTGGGGCTTCATCTTAAACTATATACTTCAGGAGCAGGGTTAAAGTGCAAGTCAAAAAACTTGAAATGAAGCTACCACACCGACCATTAACCGATACAGATTTGCTTAAATTTATGAAATCTATGAAAATTCCACACTTTAGGGGTGTTTTTTGCGAAATGATTTACCGGTAAATGGTTCTTATAAAAAAGAAGCAGCCATTGTTAACCTTGCCATTGGATTGCATTTAAAAAACTTGGAAATAAGGTCATTTATTTCGAGAGTTTTGGTAATCTTCAACCACCTTCAGACCTTTTTAAGTATCTTGGTGCTGGTAGCATAAAATATAATCATTAGAGGTAACAAAATTATGATACATTTGTGTGTGGACATTTGTGTCTAAAATATTTGATCTCGTCATGGACGATTCATTGGTACACTCACATTATCTGGTAATTCTTGTATTCTAGAAGCTCAATATTTTCCACCGATTGACTTATCTCGCTTATCTCCTAACAAAAAATATGCCCTAGGACTTGTAGAATTTTTAACTTTTAATTAAATTCCAAACATTGATATTGGTCAAAATAAATTTTATGTAGGAAATGAAATAATTACTATACCTACAGGAAGTTATGAAATAGATGATATAAATAAATATTTGCAAAAAATGTTAAAAAATAAGGGGATTAAAATTGACATTAAAACTAACAATAATACTTTGAGAAGTCAAATTTATTGCAATCATGAAATAGATTTTGAACCTGAAGATTCTATTGGTCATTTACTGGGATTTTCTCCACGTATATTGAAATCTGATCATTTTTATGAATCTGATCAACCAGTATCTATTATTAAAGTTAATGCCCTAAGAATAGATTGCAGTATAACTACAGGAGCGTACGTGAAAGGTAAAAAAGTTCACACTATTCACGCATTTTTTCCTGCTGTACCTCCTAGATATAAGATAGTGGAAGTGCCTTCTCATGTCATTTACTTACGTCTTTGTAAAATTGAGTTAGGACCTATGCTATAATATATGGCTAATTTAGGGCTATTTAGGGCCGTAAGGACCAAATTTTGGGCTCTGCAATTTGTTAAAAAAATGCTCGCGCGCTGGCTTCACACGAAGCTAGCACCGTCATACCTGTAACTCCAAAACTATTGCAATAATCCATGTCGGCTTGCCAGAGAAATTAAGGGCTCATTTAGGACTTTCGATCTATTCTATGCCCTAATTCGTAATAGTTCTATTTTTTCAAAACACCCTGCGCACTCTGGCTTCACATGTGAAATTGGTACTACCATACTCCTCTCTCGGAAACCAACACTGCTTTCAATTCCGGTTTCATATAAAAATTAAGGGCTCTTTAAGGGCTGAAAAGTACAGTAATTCTCAAAGTTGTGGTTCCGCAATTTATTTATTAATTAGTTGGGGAGCTGACTTCAAGAGAATCTATAGCACCTTCAGACTTGTAATACATATGTCTAAATATTTTTTGAATCGACTGCCCTAATTCGTGATACTTATATATTTTTTTAAACACAATGCGTACCCTGGCTTCATATGCGAAGTGGTACCGCCATACTTCTAACTCAGAAACAAGCACTTCAGTCAAATCCGGTTTTTTAAAAAAATTTAAGATTTTTTAGAGGCATATAAATTAAGTAAAGTCTAAATTTTGGGCTTCGTAAATTTTTTATTAATTAGTTGGGGTACTGACTTCAAGCGAAGCTAGCACCGTCAGACTAGTAAATTTGTCTAATAAATATTTTTTGAGTTTAAGGCTATTTTAGAAAAAATCAATGTTCTAGAGGAAATTACAATATTTACTATGTTAACCGAATATTTTCCTGAGGATGACCTTTTTAAATTATGCTCCTTGATTTTAAAGTTCATTCAACAACATAAACGACCATCATTTCCTGATAATAAATTGGAACCGTGGCATATCGAATAACCTTTGACACCGAACGTGATCAGTCTTAAAGAAGCTGCTCACATATAAACTGAAATGAATAAGATTGTACACATAGACAAGTACACCAGTTGGATTAATTAAATCGAGTTTCGATGTAGTATTTACAAGTAGAGACAACTTCAGCCTCAGTCACTTGCTAGATTCTTCCGAGTTTTACTCATGTATGTGCAATTCAATTTAAATTTCCAAGTTGTTCCAGAGTCCTAAGAATTGTCTCGTAAAAGTAAGTGGGTAAAATAGTTTAGTCAAAACACGGTAAACATACTGGTATAATGGGCCAATTTACCAAGAGGCAGTGGTTAACTTTGATTGTCATCAGTATTGCTGATTTTGCCAATGCAGTCTGCGTATCTCTACAAGCTCCTTTTTATCCTCAAGAGGTAATTAAATACATATTACAGTCTATAAATAAATAAATTACAGTAATTAAATTTACAGTCTACAAGAACATTGCGGAACCAAAATTCTTATCAATACGCAAATATATAACGTAAACTTACGCTACCAATCACTGGCTCACTACTCACGAAGTGTTTTATTGCTGTTTTAATGAAGTTCAAGTATTTCATATCCCAGTGGCCACAAAATTAAATGACATTTTTTAACGTCTTATCAAATTATGTTGTAAAAAAGTATAATGTTTCAAAAACGTCCTAAAATTGTTTTTTGAAAATTGGACATTTTCGGAAAGTAAGTTAGGTCCTACATAGTATACGCAAAAAATATTTCATACAATATTTTTGAATTTTATAAAAAACATTTAAGAAGAATAGAATGCGATATCATATAAATATCGCTTATGTATTTTCACCGATAGGTATATAATATTCTTAAACATTCGGTCCATCTGGTGATATTAGTATTTTAATTTCTACTCTAGGCAATTAAACGCGCATACAAGCGAGCACCCAACGCATTTATAGTTTTTTTTTCAAAATAAATTTATTTTCTATACTTTTTTATTTATTACAATAATCAAGTAAATTATCTTATTTCCACTTAAAATTCATTAAATGTTTAATTATTTGTTTTTTTTTTAAATTTCTTATAATTTCTTTTCCGTGAATCTACCCAATAAAACTAAAATAATAAATAATCGCATATTAATATAAAAATGAGAAAATACATCATTGTATAAAACAAAAAATTTTATTTTTTATTTTTAAATTAATATTAGAAGGCCATAGAAGATCGTAGAAGCATTTCGAATGTGCTAACAATTTGATCAAATACTGGTAAAGTTATATTACCAAGATTAAATAGTCTTTTCTCATATAAAGGAAATAAAACATTTGTTTCAATATTTTTGAATCGATATTGAAATACATAGTTCAATAGGTCAATTGATACGCCGAAAATCCCGATATTATAAAATTCTTGACAATGGAAAATTCCCAAACGAAAATTGTCGACAATATAAAATTGCCGACAGTGTAAAATTCCCGATAGTGGAAAATTCTCAAAAAGATCTCTAAAAATGTTTGAAAACTATGTTTAAAAATATAAAATAATGAAAAAATGTTTCTAATTATTATTTGAATTATTTATTTATTTATTAAAATACTTTTCTTCGGGAGTTTTCCAATGTCGGCAATTTTACATTGTCGACAATTTTCATTTAGTAATTTTCCAGTGTCGAGATTTTTCAATATCAGGAATTTTATTATGTCGGGATTTTTATTTTTTGGGAATTTTCAGTTAGGTATCCCCTTTCCTTTGGCATAATATGTGTGCATCCATATGAGAAGGGCCCTCTTATTGTCGGTTATACCATAGTTTAGGATGTGACCAGCTTAATTTAATCCTAAATTAAACTCCCAATCTGAGTAAGAGACAAAATTTTATTCAAAAACCTGGGCTTGAGCTAACAAGTGTAGAGAACATTTAACGTTAGCACTGGCACTTGTCATGGCTACAACACGTAGATCCTCGTTTTCCTTCTCGGTGAAAAGTCGCGAGACCTGAGGAGTCTGTGTAGCAGTGCTGTATTGCAAGGGGAAACTCCCTTGGTAAAAGGGGTCTCTTCTCCTTTCGTGGGGGGGGAAGAGGACGTGAGAACTCACACCCTTTCGGAGGGTCCTCGACTTAAGATGGATTCGTCAGCCGATCAACTGGCAGGCTGGGCAGATCAACATGCGCTCACGACGTGCAAAGAACATCACTGCACTATTCGCGGTATCCGGACACACCAACACTTCGCTGTGGACGGGCTGGTTCACTGAATCACTTGACACCGCACTGTGGTCGCTCACTAGTGAGCTACTGCTCACTCACACTTGTTCCTTTTTTATTCTCTTGAGGCGTCTCCGTACGTGTGTGTGGGAGTAATGGCTGGCGAACACACTATTAGGTGGTCCACCAGTCCCTTATCCCTTGAGCGTGTGTTAAAAGTGGGATGGGGCTCCCGGCGAACGCATCTGAGAGACGTGCTCAGTAGGTCCACCGGTGAATACCCATTTATGTTGTGTAGTGTGAAACATGTCTGTTCCTACACTCATGTTTGATGGAAAAAGGCTTTTCCCGTTGTTCTCCCCGGAGCACTGTATTCCGTTGCGCTGCTGGAACGGTAGTGTGTGGAATGACATGCATCCGCATGTCACTGAGCAAACAGCTGCTGTTGTTAAAGATCCCTGCTGCCATTTCGTCGATGGTCTTTTTCATAAGACCATAAAATATGGTACCAGGATAAAGGGGCAGTGTCGGTGCTGATCACTGCGGTTAGTGGCTGCGGGAGATTAGTCCGATTTTCGGACCAACGAAGATTGGCCCGCTCCCCGTGGTCGACTGTGTCCCAAGTGAGCTTGCTGCCCATCTTTATAGACTCTGCGGAAAAAATGTCTAGACCAATGAGATGCGTGGCTGCCATCTGATTGGCTAGAACGAAAAAACGGAGCAACGCTTGCGGTGATTGGCTCTCAGTGAAGAGACCATACACCAATGGGAGCTTGAGCCCGCTTGCAGGCTCCTGATTGGTCTTTGGAGGGGAGACCGCGCGAATGTTGCATTCTTGCTGCGTGTCGGCGATTCTCTCCCGAGCCCGCGGTGTTTGCATCAGCCGGATGCGCGCGCAGCAGGCTGTGGCGCTGAGCAATGACGAGAAGAAAGAATGATTAGCATTGTACGACTCTGGTCGTACATTGTGGCCGCTTGCGGGCGACAAGGAGATATTCGCGTTTTTCTAGTTCAGGGTCGAAATTGACCGTTTTGGAATTTGCATGGGGGATGATACAATGACTCATATTTAATCTATCGGTATCAAACTCATGTCTCAAATGCAACCGCAAGTGGGTATATTTTCAGTTAAAAAAAAAAAGTTAAAGCATTCTGTTATTTAACTCTTTATTTTAGGTTGTTCTGCCCCTGAAAAACATCAGATGATGCTTTTTGAAATTATTTGGGTGCCAGTTTCAGTATATAAGTTTTATAAATAAAAATAAATAGATTTGTAAAAATTTTTTAATAAATGTTTTCAAACGTTTTTTCTTAAATTCAAAATTTAAAATTTATGGTATCTTTTTTGTTTTTCATTGTAAAAAAGTCGTATTTTTTCAAATTATTCAAAAGTATGCCTGGAATACGATTCCGGTCATTATATAAAAACAATGTTATAATTGTTATTATGTGCATAATAACATCAATGATGCAATTTTTAATGTTTGTGATGCTATTGTTTCATTTAATTTTTATGAGTTTTATGAATCTCCAACTTCAAAAGTGCCCCAGTGACATGTTTTTTGACATAAAGTGTTTATTTTGGGCTTTTATAAATTATATATGGGACATTATTTCTCCATTGACCCAATTTAAAAATTCATGTTTTTTGATTGCTTCAAATTTTGGGAAATTGTTCTCCTGTCCAATAGTATTTAATCCACAAATTTATAGACTAGGATTACCACCCCTCCTTAAATGGTGGCGAGTTGAATTTTCCATCCCAATGCTTGTACGGGTAACTTCAAAAGCCTATATCTTAATGCCTAATTACGCTATTTAAATTTTATATGAGGGTTTGAGAAATCGATTTTTATATACTTTCATCCTACATTATTATTAATAACAAAAATTATTTCTTAATTTTTTAAACAAACTAATTTTTTATTTCAATTTTTTCGCAATTTAGGGTTCTACGATATTTTTCTTTTAGTCGCAAAATAAAGCATGACTTCTTTACTATAAAACACTATAAGCACGAAAATGGAGAAATTAATTTTTAATGAGATACAAGGCCGAATGTAAACAAATTTTATAAACAATTGGCATTTTTAATTAAATTTGTTTAAAAAATCATTAATTATTATTGAATGACTAAATCTGATGTGACTCTTTAAATCTGTAGTAACTCGTTTTTTTTCGGAATTTAATTTTTCTTATTATTTAATAAAGTGAAGTGTAAAGAATCATATGATAATAGTACTAACTGGTGCACATGACGTGTGTGCAGTGAACACAGTAACATCATTTGATCAGCGTTCATTTGTTTCCGCAGAATTATGCTGTATATTATGATACATAATGTAAAGAATAAAACGTTCACGAACTTTTTTTCAAAAAATATATCAGAAATGGATAGTGTGATCAGCATCAATGAAGGTACCGTGAATCTTGAAGGAAAACAGGGTGAGTTATTATGACGAGTATGCGTCGAAATTATTGTTAAATTTCCCGCTCTGTGTAAGAGAAAATCAACTTGCCGCAAGTAAAATGACACCGACTCGGATAACTTTCGGTATACATCGAACAAAAGATTTTGTTCGTATCATGTGTGGGACGTGTTAAAATACGCCTTTCCTCACTTGATACGAAATGTACTATTTTGAAAAGTTTTTTAACCAATACAACATGTTTTGTGACTTCTTTTCGCCGAAGGGGCATGCGTATAACGTCATTTCGAGTTCCACAACGAGATATGAACAATGATTAATGTATTATATTCCAGATTCGTTTGGATACGGTATATTTCGTCCTTTGAAAATCGTCCATGAGCAAGCATCAGTAACACTGTCAAATTTGGGTACATATATTGTAGGATGTAGTGAGAAATGTAAATTATAACTGCAATTGACGCGATTGAATCAGAAAATTCATGTGATTCAGTTGGTGCAAATTTTGAAAGAAAATCTAGAAAACAGTCCAAAAATCCTGAAACTTGGAAAAAAGAATGAAGTAAAAAAAGCCAGGCAGTCAGGACAAGCATACATCTCCAGAAACGAAAGCCAAGTTCCACCGCGCAATTTGCAACCAGGTTGCGGTGAAGCATGCAAATTCAACTGCCAAACGAAAATCACCGAAAACAGCCGAGCTATCATACTCGCTGAATTTTGGTCGCTGAATACACATTTTAAAAAGTGGGATTACCTGCTGAGACGCGTGGAGGTCACACCTGTCAAGGTCAAAACAACAAAATGGGATTCAAAACGAAAAGAATCTCGTTCGTACAATTTTCGTGTCAATGGAAAGCAACAAAAAGTATGTAAAAAGATGTTTTTCGACACTTTGAACACATTATAAAGTTTCCGAAAGTCTCATCTCACTATACTAGAAAAGAAAGCAGTCGCGAATATTTAGACGAGAATCTTAACTTGAAAAAAATGTACTCCTTGTACAAAGAATGGATGCAATCGGAGAAACCAATGAAAACCCCCGCGACGGAACGGCAATACAGGGACATCTTCAACGATGATTTCAATTTATCATTTTTCAAACCAAAGAAAGACCAATGCGATTCCTGTTTTTCCTGGAAAGACCTGAGTGAAGAAGAGAAAATTTAACAGAAATCTGCTTACGATCTCCATCTGAAAATGAAGGATTTGGCTCGTACATGCAAGGATGACGACAAAAAAGTAGCCGAGAAAGATCTAACTTCCTGTGTTTCGTGTTTCGATATGCAAAAAGTATTGATTGTTCCTCGTGGTGAGACTTCAGCTGTTTATTACTCGCGGAAGTTTGCTGTGTATAACTTTACCATTTACGATTGTTCACGTCACGAGGGTTTTTGTTATGTTTGGAATGAAACAGTAGGGAAAAAGGATTCGAATGAAATAGCGAGTTTTGTTCTTTATTATATTGGAAAAATGGCTGAGGAGGGTGTAAAAAAGTTCGTTTTCTACTCAGACAATTGTGGGGGCCAAAATCGTAATCGTTATGTGTTTAGTATGCATGCACTCGCGTCGGCTCGTTACAATGTCGAGATCGTTCATCGCTTTTTAGAAGAAGGTCACACTCAAAACGAAGGCGATTCAATGCACGCTCTAATCGAGAAACGTAGCAAAGGCCTCACCATTTTCTTTTCATTGGATTGGGTGACTGTGATTAGAACAGCTAAAAGTGGAAAGAAACCGTACAATGTAGTGGAGGTAAACCGCGAAATGATTTTTGATTTCAAAGTTGTAGGCAATAATCAAAACTGGGAAAAGGACACGATGGGTCAAAAAGTGCGATTGGCACACATCCGCGAAATTCGCACTGGAGAGGGAGACAATCATATATTGCGTTTCTAATATGAATTCGTCGGTGATTTGCGCGACTGGAACTTGGAAACAAACCAGAGGTCGACTTTTGAACTTGGCAAAACTTAAGCTTAATGTGGTGTACAAAAGCACGCTGGCACTTTCACGCCTAAAAATGAACGATTTGTAAAAGATGTGAAAATCAGGTGCCATTCCAGCGAAGTATCATGCTTTTTATGATTCACTTTCGTTTGTCAATGAAAATCAAGTCAACCAGACTGACGAGTGAAGAATGACTGTTTTCTATTTTACGATATGTAAATTAATATTATATTTCATCCATTTTATTATATCTCTTATATAATGTTTTATGGAATAATATTCATCTGTATAGGCGTTCATGTGAAATTAGTCGTATATAAAATGACGTCTTTTCTTTTTAAACTCTTAAATCCGAGGTTAGAATCAATTAATCATTTTTAAATTAATTTTTAATTTTGTAATGGTGCATTCTCTAAAACAGAAAAAAACGAGTTGCTACAGATTTCAAGAGTCCTGAAGAGATACTACACTTGTAAAACGGCGCAGCGAGATACTTTACTTGTCCGACGGCGACGCATCAGAGAGATACTATGCTTTGTACGCACTCGCTAAAGATACGTTAAAATTGCTAGGGGGCATCGATATGGCCAATTGTTTATAAAATTTGTTCATATTCGGCTCTGTATTTTATTGAAAATTAATTTCTCCATTGTCGTGCTTACAGTTTTTTATAGTAAAAAAGTTATAGTATTCCTTACACTGGTTCGACAACGCACTCGCTTTTAGGGACATATGCCTGGACTTCCGTTATAGACAACGGTACAGTGCTGACTGCCCTTATCAATGACTAACTTATTAATTTTCACTTATACGGTTAATTATAGAGGAACGTGCTATCTAAGGTTTTAATAGTGCTAGAAAGATCTATTAAAGCTTGAAATTTGTCAAAAAATTCAAATAACTGTTATACATAAAAAATAAAGTGCTAAAGGAATTACATAATTTGTTATTAACGATTTTTTTTACACATTGTTTTCCTTCACGAGAAGAAAGGAGTTCCAAGGATCAGTGTCAATTCCGGGGTGTTGTTGGAATACTAATAAAATTTTTGGCCAGCATTTGAGTGAAGTGAAAAACAAGTTTAAAGTCGTAGGTGAAGGTAGAAAAAGAGGTGCTAAATGGAAACCTTGGACCTGACAATAGACACTTGGAACCCTTCAAGAGGATTGCTTTCACTTCTTGGTCGGAAACTTCCAAAAAAAGTCCAGAAAAAGTAATCGTTAATAAATGCTTTAATACTCGTAGACCTTTGTATCACTAGTAGGACCTGATGAGATAGCACCTTCCTCTATAATTAATCGTATACGTGTAAATGAATAAAATTTTAATATTTTCATAATGCCTACACTATCGTCGGAAATTGTCAGTACGCCTGTTTTTAGCATTTACTTAAAGTTCTCTAATTTTTATAATATTTAATTGACAAATTTTTCTCCAAAAGATTACGAAAAGTAATAAAATTCTGCGTCTTATAAGCTAAAGGGAAAGTTAAAATATGTATTTTATAAAAAGATATTGCCAAAAAAACTTTAAATTTCAATATTTTCAAAAAATGTTAATAACTCCGAAAATATTTATTATTTTAAAAAGCCCTTGGTCTCCGTTAGAAATTTGTATTTAGCCCGCGTAATATTGTATCTTCATTCAGGTACTTTGTATCGACCTGTATCGATTCTTAAGAGGGCTGTGTACAGGGACTTTTGTAAGCCTATCGTAGCAGGATTGTCACTCCAAAAGTATATTGTAAAATA
>JAUEJJ010000003.1:916269-940192 GCA_032164275.1 Synergus coniferae
AACTTTGTAACGACTTTTCAATACGAAAACCATTTAAACGTCAAAACAAGTAGAGCAAAGTTACTACTAGCGCCGCCGCACGGCCGTTTTCAACAGTTGGGCCATTTTAAACTCGTGGTTTCATCCTCGTGCGAATGCGCATGTACATACGTCAGTTTAGGTTGGGTCATAGTTTAGAATTCAGAGGAATTTTGTTAAGATTTCGGAGAGTCTCTTGCACAAATTAGTTAAGATATGAGAGATTTGAGTGTATAATAGTTCTATATTTATTTCGTTTCTTTCGTAATGAGTAAGAATATAGCAAATAAAAACATAATATTAAAATTAACAAGTATTAAAATTAGTTTTGTTTTGCTCTGTATTCATATTAATTTTTAAAAGTGGGTATAGAGTGAAAAATATCAATTTTAGATACTTTTTTTTGTAAAATAAAACGATCAAATTTTGGCGTTATATTCCAAGCTCTTCGTTTTACGCAAAAAATATTAAAAGTCAATATTTTTTCACCTAATAGCCATTCTTTTATTTTGAAAAAAAGTACATCTACGGAGCAAAAAAAATGTTTAATTCTAATATTGGTTGAATAAAAAGAAGAAATTAAATTTTGAGGTTAAATATTTAACCCAACATCTTTAACTATAAAGATTAAATTCCTATGAAATAACTTTTTTAAGGATATTAATTTATTTTGAGAATAGTTCGTTTTAAATTCTGTTATAAAAAAAAAAAAGAATTATTTTTCTTCCAACTCAGACTAATAATTTATTTGCAGTCAATACATCCCCATTTAGTGCAGAGATTAGAAGATACTCTCAGGAATGAGAAATTTAAACGAAGTACAACAGATACATTACCAAACGAACCTTCAAACAAAAAGTTGGCAATGATTGACAGATGGAGCACAGGTTCTTCTCAAGTTACACAAAAAATGATGGACACAGCAGTCTTAAATTATGTTATCGAAGAAATGCAACCATTGTCAGTTATTGATAAACCAACTTTCATAAATTTGGTACGATTAGGGTGCCCAAAGAAAGTTTCTGTAATGTCTTCGAAAACATTACAAAATAGAATTACAGATACTCATAAAGAAATGAAAAATAATCTGTGTGAAACACTTGAAAAAGTAAGCGTAGTCTCAGCAGCAGCTGATTTCTGGTGGAAAGCAAAAAGGTAAACAATTTTTTTAAATTAACTAGATTATATAATTAAATTAAAATTAGGAGTAATAAAATTGTTTATAAAAACTTTTTTTACATTAAACTAAACGATATTTGATATTCCATAGGAGCTACTTAGGCATTAAAGTTCACTGGATTAATAAAGAATCTCTAGAAAGAAAATCTGCGGTTTTAGCATGTTGCAGAATTACAGGCATGAGTCACACTTACGATGTGCTAGCACGAGAAATAAACGCAGTATTTTTAGAGTATCATATTCAAAATAAAGTAAGCTATATGACTACTGACAATGGTTCAAATTTCATCAACGCTTTTAACTAAGTATTCATTTTTTTGAGAATTAATATTCTAATTATCCTTTACGCTTTTAAATTATTTTTTTTTTAGAATTTACCAAGCAACTGAAAATGGAAATGAGAATGAAACTTATGATGAAAAGACGGCGAGGAGAATGAAATTCATTGCCTTGATGATATTCTATCAGAGTCGATAGAAAATGAGCCTGATGGTCAAATAATTTTACCTAATCACCATAGGTGCAGTAGTCATTCACTAAATCTGGTTGCAGAACGTGACACTGAGACTGCTCTTGAAAATAGCCACTTTAAAAAGATTTTCAGAAGTACCTTTGAATAAGCAAAATAATTCCACTTTAATAGCTGATAAAATACATAACGTACTTCACGTTTATCTAAAAACACCTAACGATACAAGGTGGAATGTGAAATTTGACTCCATGTTACTGTTGGATGAAAATCTAGACAAGAATAAAGTTAACGTAAACAGTTGCTTTGATTACATGTCTCTTACAAGGTTATCAGGAGATGAAGTTGAATTTATAA
Source organism: Synergus coniferae (assembly GCA_032164275.1). NCBI lineage: Eukaryota > Metazoa > Arthropoda > Insecta > Hymenoptera > Cynipidae > Synergus > Synergus coniferae. The sequence continues at coordinate 918,293 of JAUEJJ010000003.1, forward strand.
AAGAATATTGTAAGGTTATGAGCCCACTTGCAAAAGCCCTGGATATTCTACATCCAAAATTTAGATTTGACTGGCTACCAAGTGAAAAAAGGGCTGATGCTGAAATAAAACTAAAGGATCTGTTTAGAAACACATTTTGTCTTGAAAAAAACGGTGATACTGAATCTCAGAAACCGCAAGAGAGTGATAAGAGCGCTGAAAACAAGTACTTGACATTTGAAGCCAACGAAAGTTCAGAAACTAATTTTCAAGAATTTTATGACTTTCAAAAACCTGTGAAGAGTAAGTCGAAATTGACTGTGTTTCAATCTTTTCCAAAATTGAAAACATTATTCATCCAATATAACATTGCTTTACCAAGTAGTGCTTGGGTGGAAAGACTATTCAGCACCGCAGGTTTAATTCTAAACGAAAAGAGGAACAGGCTGAACGACAAGATGTTTGAAACATTATTAATGTTGAAACCGAACCAAAATTATTATAGGAAGGCTTAAATTTTTGTAAAGATTAATTTGTTCAACTAATAAAGTATGTTTCTTGAAATGCGGTATTTTAGTCAATGTTATTTTAATGTGATTTTAATAATAATATATCATATTATAGTTTATTATACTGAATACAAAAATCGACTAAAGTTTTTTAAGAGTTATTAAAAATTTGATTTTTTGTAGTAACGGCGTTACTTTATGGAAAAGCAACGGTGACGCGTTACTTTTTTTAAAGAAAAGTAACGGTAACGGTAACGCGTTACTTTTTGGAATAAGTGACGATAACGGTAACACATTACATATTTCCGGTAACGGGGAGAACACTAGTGCTGAAAAACAACAAAATGCCTGCACACACTGCTATAGAATTGATATATCAATCAAACTGCATTGATAAAACGATATTATAGAGACGCAGCCCACATTATCTCCAGTGCAATGTCGAATTTTTTTATTCTAATTTATTTAGGCTGTCTTGAATGGCCTCGGTCTGCCCTATATTGGTGGATACTGTCCACAAAAATACCAACCATATAATTATCTACCACGGCTGACTAACCATGCTTGCACAATGCACAGCTATGGCCTTTACTTTTCATGAATTGAATTATAACTAAAGACTCTCGAGGGGAGTTTACCGTTTACGATGATGAAAAAAACGAACACTCAGAAAAAAGTTTGTTTAAATCAAAGAAACATAATTGATATGGGGTCAAAGCAAAAATTTATTTAAATTAAACAAAGTTTTTGTTAATTCAAAGATATTTTTACTTTGTCCCTATATAAATGAAATATTTCTTTGACTCAAACAAACTATTTTCTGAGTTTTTTTCTGAGTTTTTTTTTTAAATATATATTTTGGAAATATTTTTAAATAAATTTTATTTTCGGAATGCAAATTAAATTCCAATTTTTTTTTAAATAAAATTTTTTTTATTAAAGATTACTACTATTTATTTATGGGAATATTTATCAACATTCATTAATTAATTTTTAATGGTTTAAACAAGTTGAATTTGGTTAAATAATTAATTGCACCTTCCTCTATAATTATCTGTATAAGTGAAAATTAATAAAATTTTTATATTTTCATAATGCCTACCTTTAAATAACATGTTCAAGATACTACCTGATTGTTTTTCACACATTTTAACTTATTTTTTAAAAAGATACAGCAAGTGAAAGTTCACTGGTGTGAAATTCATGCCGATAACCCTGTTTCTTGACCTTTATTTATTCATAGCTCTTTAACAAATTTTTGTGTAAAAGATCATGAATGGGAGAAACGTTCACAATTAAAATATCTTCTCAGTGACTCGAGTCGTTTTTATTAGCAATTTTTTTTAGCTGAGTTATTCCAACTTTTGTTCAGGGGCAAACATTTAATGAACGGATAGTATGAGTGCTCGAAAATCATTGAGACAGAATCTTAGCAGATCCTGTTGGAGAGAAAATCACTTTTTTGTTCAGTCAAAAGTACCAATAAGTCAACAAATTAAAAAAAAATCAGTTTTTCCGAGATACTGTCTCAGAATGTATTTTATCCATAGTATGATTATTGGCCGTGGTAGAGGACTCAATTACCCTCAAAATGAGCGTTCGAACATTCGAAAATGTTCAATAGCCACCGAGATAGAGCGTCTCAAATTAGAACCTTTTTGATCTGGCGTCTTAATTTTTTCAAATCTCAAAACAAGCATTGCCTAGTAACTTTATTTAGTTTTATTTTGTTCTCAAACGCAAATTAGCACCTTAAGACATGAGCAATTTTTGAAAAACTGATTTTCAAGGATTTTCGTGAAATAAGGGTCTAATTTGAGAGCTCTATCTCGGTGGTTATTCAACATTTTCGAATCTCCGACCGCTCGTTTTGAAGGTAATTGAGTCCTCTACCACCGTGGATAATCATATTATGTATAAAACACACTTCTGAGAAAGTATCTCGGAGAAACCGATTTTCTGACTGATTGACATTACTAATATGCGTTCTATGTCGGTAACTAATGGATATTTTTTAAAGTTCTATTGCTCATTTTGAAGGTAATTTAATTCTCTACAAATCATATAAGAACAGTTTTTGTGATGGAATACATCTCTGAGGAGATATTCTTAAAAAACCGATTATTGTACTTTTGTCTGAACAAAAAAGTGATTTTATCGCCAACAGCATCTGTCAAGATTTTGTCTCAACGATTTTTGAGCACTCCTAGGTACCAGGAAAAACATGACACATTCACTTTTCTTAGGTGTTTCAAGCAGACTTCTTTCTCTTCCCGATCACAGTGTGAGCCTGTATACAGAATAGATTTTGATGAGGTCTATAATAAAAGCAGTATTCATAATACTACCTTCTCCTCTACTTTCATATATCTGTTCAGTTTTCGGGTGTTGGTTATAATTTTATTTCTTGTTTATTTTCTGATTTTGCAGCTGAAGCAGCAGCTACATTCTTCAATTCTAATCCACGACTAGTCTTAGATATAGCCAGCCCGATTATAGAAGATACAGCAGCGACAGTCAGCAGAGCATTAGTGGCCAGAGCACTTGGAGCACTTACTAGGGAAGACATTTTACCCTAGATTCCGAAGGACAGTTTTCATTAATATGTATAAATTCATTTAATATCATTTCTTATTCAAATATTGAATCTAAAACTTTATTAATTAAAAATAAATCTTTGTTTAATTCAAATCAGTCGATTATACATACGTACCAAAAATATTAAAAATACCATTTTTGAACCAAATATCAGGGGATTATTTCACCCCCCTTTCCTATTAATGGGGGTTTGTAAGACCTAAAAGAAATCTACTACGTCCGTCACTCCGAAAAAACTTTTATTAAACATTTCATTAACTTGTTGAAAAGTTTTAACTGTTTAAACAAGATCGTACATTTTATTTATTTTTAGTTCCTTATAATTTCCAATAACTTGTTTAAAAAAGAAAATTGTCCCTGTTATTGTTCGACTGATAAGAAGATCTAATGATGTATACATTTTTTAAGATTTTTTCTAACACTATAACAGATTAGTTGAGGTCAAGATTTCAAAAAAATCGATTTTTGGGCTCTTACATATTCTTGTAGTATGTATAACATCGTGAAAATATTCTGTATAATTTTCAAGCACATGCAAACAAACTTGACTGTTATCTTTTCTCGATTCTCGCACAGTCCATTCTCCTACGGTACAGAATAATGCACGGAGAAAAAGGATTGTACCTTTTAACATCTTAGAAAGTAAAGTATGTATTACATCCCGGAGGTCGTTACTTACTCTTTATTTAAGAATCAGAGAGGTTCCTCGTTTTGGATGGGAAAAAGGATTTTCTATCACTGGGATGAGGATAGCCACTAAGATTGAATAAAGAAATATAAAAAAATTGAAGTTACAATAAGGTTTATTAATAAAAGTATGTAAAAGGATTGGTTCACAATGTTTTAATATTGTTGCGTTTTAAAAATCTTTCACAATAGAATAAATGATTTAGATTTATAAACTTGTACTTGAGAACGAGTATACAACTGTACACGTTGAAGCATTCTGTTTGTAGTTGGAGGTCCAGAAATTAAGTCGCACCATTGTATTTTCAGACTAACAACAAGTTCAACTACCGTATTTTCAGGCTAAGTCCCAACAAGTGGGTTTTTTTTTAGTCTAAGTTCGAACTAGTAGCACAATTTTAGGGACTTAGCACAAGAGACTGGGCAAGGCATTGATGATTACTTGAGGTAGTTGAAGAGCAGGTGAAAGAAAGAAAGAAAAAAAAAGAAAAAAAAAGAAAGAGAACATATGTAGTTGTAGAAAGAGATGGACTGCATTTCCAAGAAATCGAGTAGCCGATGCACATGTGGATGCATGTGCGAGGGTACGTCGGGCACAAGTCGTAAATCTGATTTTATTGCTTTGGGCCGAAAATGTCTTAGCGGAGATATGTACATTAGTAAAAAGCGATGGACATTATTTTACAATATTTTCGTAGATTTTCTAAAAATAGGAATGCAAGCGTGCTAGAGATGCAGGTGTGACAAAGGTTTGGTTCTTCTCCCTCGCGACCTTGGTTAAGGAATTTGCCCGGCGCAAGCATATTTACCATAATATTTAGAAAATGTAGTTACAGAAGAAAACATAAGTTTTATAAAAGGTACAGGATGTAGAAATATTCTTACTGCGACATAGCTTGGTTGCAAGAAATGTGAATATAGGAATACTAAGGCTGAACGCGCAGGTTCAGAAATTGCGTAGAAGTGAGAGTTTTCTAACAGGCTTGGTCTTTGTAAATTATAATATAGAATTGAGATCTGTGATCCTTTTACTTGTATCTTAGGAATTATAAGTTGTCTTAAATGTTGTTAATTAATTAGACACATGTTAAATTATATTGCTAGGTGCCAGCTGAAGAACTATAAAAAATAAAGACAAGAGATTATTTGCAAAATTTAATATTTTTTATTTAAAACATTTTCTACTACATATTACAAATAGCTTCACACCATTCTAATATGCATTCAATATATATACACCCACACGCAATTTCAATGTAAAATACAGTGTACAATTTCTGTAGACATCTTATTCAAATGAAAAGTAATTCATTCTAAAAACAGTTTTTCAGGATACACAGATTTAAAACTTAAATGTTTCTTCTTCAAAATAGTTATTAACAAAAATTCATGATTATGTTTGATATACGAAACAACAGATTTGAATATTAGGAGTAGTATAGCTAGGCCGGTTCGGGGCCACCACAACGTAGTTCCAGCCGCCACCGTCGCCACTATATGGCGCCACTGTCGCGGTCGGTAAGGTAGATCACCGTGGCGGGAAATTTAAAATTTAACTTCGACAAAGGGCGGCAAATAGAAATAAAAATGGCTGGAAACTTAAAAAATATCACGAAATTTAAAATCTATATTTAGAAAATGCCGGCAAATTTAAATAAAAATGGCTAGTGATTAACACTTCTGCAAATGCCGCGAAATTAAAAATTTAAGTTTTATTTATAGGTAATAATGCACCACTTAACCTATAAATTATTAGTACCAACATTAAATGGCACCACAAACAAATTGGTGGTAAAATTTATTTATCGGTGTAAAGCACCACCTAGCCTACAAATTATTATCTGATACCACTAACAAATTGGCGAGAAATTTAAAACATTTATGCAAATGATTGCTTAAATCTTCCATATACGAAGTCAATAGTGGTTCATGTCCGTGCTAAACTATAATTCAACTCATACTAAATTAGATAGGTGTTCAATAAATTAAAACATGTGTATTAATTTTAATCCCAACACTTAACATAAAGGTTGGAATTGAAAAATACGATCATATATGATGAGATAGTAAGCTGCAGTTTCATCGGGAAAGTTGTTTGCAGATTCAAATTCCACACGAACATCCACTGAGGTATGTTTGAGAAAATCATTTTGTTTAGAGTAATCAATGAAAATTAGTAGAGCACATTGTTTAAAATCACTTTTCATCAAGATGGGTTCAGATTCTTTACCACAGTAACATAGGCTGTCTGAAAGTTTTCATATATCTCATACAATATGGCAAACTGATTATAACTAATGTTTAGATTCAAATTACCATGTGGATAGTACTCTGAATTTAGGAAGACCTTCACATTGGTTATATCATAGTGATCGAAATGATTAGCCTATTTCTTTAATTTATCCTTTTTACCAGTTCTAAAACTGAATATAACATAACGTGGTTTTTCCAAGTGAGTTGAAGTCTTCACAGTACATATATAGTATGTTTTGAAGTGATTGGAAGCAGAGGGTACTCATACAATTCCCATAAGCGAAAACTGATAGTGATGGGTAAATTCTTTTCAATGAAATTCAGCAATTGTGTCTTTTGCTGATCTGAAGCTATTACAGAAGGTATCATACACTCCACCTTGAAAATTGAAATCTTGAACGGTTCCTCAGTTTGTCCCTGTATAACAGCATTTATGTCGCTGCGTGCTCTTGCTAGGATAAGCTCATGCTTTGCATTCACCACAACTTTTTGATAATCTTCAGCGAATCCTAAAATCATATTGAGTGGTATAGTTACATCAAAGTTACCCTCATTATCAGTAAGACGTCTCGTATGTTCTATATCGAGTCATCTGGCATTTTCAATAAGAGTACTTTGTCCAGAGTTGAGAGAGATGTAACCCTTGATGGTAGTGGTGAGACCGACATTTATGCATCGATCAATTGCAATACCGTTGAGTTCATAGCAAATTTCATCAAATAGAAAACATATGGCATTACTCACAAGAGATGTAGTAGTAACGGGAGTAGTTCCATTAGGTCTTGTCAGTCTTCCAAATACATGTAGTGAACTATTGCTAGGTAGAATACATAAATCCTGATGCTGAACAGCGATACGAATCTCGTCACTGTTGTTGAATATTGATGAGGCATAAGGCTGATATACATGAATCTCACAGTGAGCAATAGACTCATTAAATTTCATTTGTGCTTGAATCGTCAACATTTCTTCCATTTTTATTACAACATAAAGAAATGGTAAATATTTTGAACGACCGTTTCAGTTTCTTCTTGCACGATGTTTGATCTTGAGACCAAGTTGTTTCAGGAAGAGCACGCTCTGGGGTATTAGTATCTTGCAAGCTGGTTGAAAACTGACTTTTGCCTCGCATGTTGGCTTACTTATAAGCTCCTCCTGCTACTTTGCTATTGTACACAATACCCGTTAGGATGATTTGTAGGTGTAGACGTTTCACCACGGAAATTTACTAATTCTCTGTCTTGATCAACATTGCGAATCTGAATTTGATGTATTGTCTTTACTGCGACTGGGAGTGATGGAAATGATGGAAATGACGTGTGATGGCACTTTAAAGATCTTATATCCTGATGAAATAGTTGGGAAGAACTCGTGAACTGTGTGCACTTTGTGTTCGTTGATGTAAGCTCCTGTCGTGATATTATGTTACACTCAAACCTGAGAGCATTCACTTTGAGAATGGCTACTAGCAGCTCTGAAGTGTGTGTCTTATTGGCCTCGAGAACACGTGATGTAAATCCCAATAATCCTCCAATAGAATCGTCTGGTAGAAAGTTCACTTCAAGATTGCTTTTAATTTCACTGGAAAATTACAATTCCCTTAGAACTTGGATACATCATTAAAACCTCTGTATCAAGATAAATATTGATGTGTTTGGACGTTCTCTGAATCGAACTGGAAAAGCAAGCCGTTAACCGCCAGGTGTTGGTTTCAAAGTCACGTCTGGTAGTCATTACGATGTAAATGGCAAGAGACTATGTAATGTTTCTGAAGCTTCTGAGCAATAAAAGCAGTGAAATTTGACTTCTACAGCACATTATACAAAACGAAATACGTACGTACAGTGTATCAAGTCACATCATCTATGCGAACAAATATTGACAATAATAATTTGATGATACGTATCCTCGAAGAATCATTCAATAAAAAGCTGAGAAACCTGCAGATTGATTTAGAACAAGATTTACCAAAGCATAACAGTGAACTCATTGGTCAGTTGGACGCTCGAATACGTATCCTCGAAGAATCAATCAATGAAATGTTGAGAAACCTGCAGATTGATGTGAAACAAGATTTACCAACCCGAAACAATGAACTCATTGTTAAGTTGGTCACTTGTATAAACGCACTCGAAAATGAACAGCAAAAAGTTGGTAGTAATCGCAAAGCTGCGTAAACCTGGTGATGGAAAGAATTAACCATGGCGTAGGGTGGTAATGCGTGGTATACATGAGGCTTGACAAGCTGACTTGATTGAAATGTTACCTTATGCTCGAGAATATAATGGCTCCAAGTATCTACTCACAGTTATTGATATTTTCTCCAAGTATGGTTGGGCTGTACCTATTAAAAGTTGGTGATAAAGTACGAGTCAGCAAGCACAAACACGTCTTCCCGAAAGGATATACTCCCAATTGGACAACAGAAATATTCACTATGGATCGCATTATGCCTACCAACCCAGTGACGTACAAGCTCAAGGACTATCAAGATAAACCCATCGATGGTGGTTTCTACGATCATGAAGTCCTCAAAGTTAAGCTTCCAGACATTTACATACCTCGTGGAGAAAGTAATCAAGAAACGTGGAAATAAATTGTTTGTAAAGTGGTTGGGCTTTGACAGCTCACACAACTGCTGGATAGACAAATCAGTTGTTTAGTTAACTCTATGCAATGTTAAATTAACTCTGAGAAATGTTAAATTAACTCTGTGAAGTGTTAAGTTAAATCTGAGCAATGTTAAATTAATGTTAAAATATTTCATCTACAATAATTATATGTAAGGTTTTAATAAAAGAAAAAAATTCATATATGCATTGTTTTTTTTATTTATCAAAATCCTTATAACTACTATTTACAAAAAAAAGAATTAAAACTATAATCTACAAACTAATCCTAATTATTTACAAGTATAATATGTCTAAGAGCTCCAAGTCACTCTCCGTTAATACTTCGCGCTCAGAAAAATAGGTATAAAAATAAACATTTTTATCAGCGCAGTTATTAAATATAATATATAAAATAATTGTTATATTACACATATACATGGTATTTTTATGAATAACCGAAAATAATAACTAATAAAAAAATTCAAAAATGACGGATATATGCTTTTTTTTCGAAACTACTTATTTCAAACTGGTGTACACGATATCTCAAAATATATTCCGATTTTCTTAAAGTTTATAACATTTATTCCGTATCATACTAGCTATCGGGTGACGTAAGATTCTTTTGATTGGATCCCATGTTCATAAGTTATGAATTTTTTAAAATCAAAATTTCGATTAAAATGAGAGATTTTTTATTCAAACAGCTTCTTGTTTCAAATAATACTTAAAAATACTATGTATATATGTAAAACAACAATTATTTTATATACTTAAAGACTCCGTAAAAAAATGCTTACTTTTATACCTATTTTCCCGACCGCCAGGGTTTAGTTTTCGGAGTCGTGCGAATTCCGATAAAAGTCGGGAATCAAACCAGGTAAGTAAATCTCCAAGGTGCCATGTTTATCCAACATCTTAGAAATAATTTATAGGCAGTATCAAGGATGACTGATAATGGATTCAAGGTCGTTTATGAAAAAGACAAAGCTTGTATTCAACGTCAAAATGGGACGACAGCTATGGAAGCACAACGCAAGGGACGTCTCTGTGTCGTAAAAGAAACAAATCATGAAACGGCTTTGTGTACAGATGTGGTGAGTACAAATTATTGTGCGTCCTAACGGCCACACTGATATTTGTGGCACGATGAGGATAAAATCTCTATGCTGTGCGCGATATTTCGCCACATTTATTTATGACCATACCCGATATATGGAAGTCGAATTTTTAAAGGATAGATCAGAAGTTTTTGCAGCCTTCAAAGTATTTAAAAATACACAACTCAGCAAAAAGGCGTGACAGAGAGGGACAACTTAATATTAATCGAGATGACACACCCAATTTTAATTGAATCTGGACTGCCAACAAATTTATGGGCAGAAATTCTAAGCACAGCGGTATTTATACGAAACCGTTGCCCATAAAAAGCTTTGGATTCAAAAACGCCTTATAAAATGTGGACTGAGAAAATTCTTTATCTTGGGTTCATGTGTATAATCGGAAGCAAAGTTGTTGCTTTGAAGAAACAAACCGGATGCAGCAAACTTGACCCACGGAGCAAGGAATATATCCTAGTCGGTTATTTTCAAGAAGCGAAAGAATACTGACTCTGGGACAAGGAAACTAAAAAGGTTATAAAAGAACGTGACGTTCGTTTCTTCGAGGAATCATGTACCGATGTGCCTTCTTCAAGGGATCAGCAGGAAAAAATCGATGGGGATCCCGTTTTGGACTTTTTTGAGGCACCTCTCAAGACAGTAGATTCTCGAGAAATGAACGAGCGCAGAGACAACGATGAACTTCAGGAACGAGATTCCCCGGAGGATACTGGATTCTTCGAGGCATCGTTAACATGGCTGTTATCGAGCGCCGCTACCAGTAGTCTAAATCAGAGAATCACCGTGCCGAAGGCAGAGAGAAAAGACCCTCTTGGAACACATAATGAAATCTCTGATATAGATGACACACCACGGCCTCACATTATGAGGCAAGACCAAGATTCACAAAAGGACCAGGTCGCCCCAGGATTATTCGAACGGGCAGTCAAGGGAGGCCTCGGAAATTGTATCAAGAGTTTGCAGATCTGGCAGCAGAAGATCTGAACACTGAACCATTTACTCTCAGCGAAGCCATGAATGGTACTGCAAACTTAACTCTTGTCTCCAAACTATGGGAATGATACGAACAGAGGTGGATCCTTGTATGTACAATTATCGAAATCAAAAGAATGCTTGGAGAAAAATTACGATGAAGGATTTAGGACAGCTTGCCAATATCCTCCGAATCAACGTCATGAGAGATGGAAAAACTGGGAGCATGTTTCTAAAACAAGAAAGATATGTTATGGAAATGTTGAAGAGATTCTCTATGAGGGATTCTAAAGTGGTATCCACTCCCATGGATCCATCTCTACAATTAATTAAGGACAGTTGTCTGAAGAATGAAGAAGATCTAAGAAAAATGGAAATCACGCCGTATCACGAACTGATTGCGGCGCTTCTCTATCTAGTAAACACGACGCCTCTGTATATATCGTACGCAGCGACATCACTCAGTCGATTTGCGATCAATCCTGGCCCGATGTATTGGAATCAAGCAAAACGCATTCTGCGGTATCTGCAAGGAACTATAAATTACGGTATTTGCTACCGAAAATGTAATAAGCCTGTGAAAATTTTTGGCGACGTAGACTGGGCCAGCAACATAAAGGACAGGAAGTCCTATTCTGGGACAGTTGCCATCTTCGCAAGAGGACCTATAACATGGAATTCTAAAAAGCAAAAATCCGGGGCACTTTCGACAATGGAAGCCGAGTACATGGCCCTTTCTGATGCTTGTAGAGAAGTCTTGTATCTCCGAAAACTGATTTGTCTTTCTTTTCCTTTTTTTCAGAGTTTGTTACCAGGACTACTCTCATACATTGTGATAACTTGAGCGCAATTCACCTCAGCAAGGGTGGAACTAACCATAAACGCAGCAAGCATATCGACTTGCGCTACCACTTTTGTCGGGATCACCTGGATAAGGGGAACATCAAAGTCAGCTATCCCTCAACCGAACAGATGGTGGCCGATATCTGTGTTAAAAACTTGTATTTAGCCCGCGTAATATTGTAGCTCCATTTAGGTGCTTCGTATCGACTTGTATTATCGACTCTTAAGTTTGCTACTACTTTCACCTACTTCTCTCTCCTGTAATGGCCGCTGCCTGTCATAAACTATTTGTATCATGAGTTTGTTCATTAAATAAACCAATTTATTGTTAATCTACTGCCTACTTTTCTGTCAGATTCATTAAAAATGTGATTTTATTTAATTAATTTTGGAATAAAAAGAATTTGACGTATTGACTATATCACGAGTAGTGTGAAGTTTGATATAGATCAATTAAGCAATTACATAGCAGTTCGTCGTTGTAAGCGAATGTGATAGTGGTGGCGGGGCCGAGAGGCGGAGCCCCCTGAGAGGAAAAACACCCTAATTAGAAAGATAATAAACAATAATAATAAATAATAAATAATATCAAGATGCTTATTAAAATGTATTAAATTTACTAACATTTAACCTAACCTTAAACAATTAATATATGTTTGACTTTTTTGAAAAATATTTTACACCTTAAAACATTTTATAATAATAATAATAAAAAAATTTTATAATAATAAATAATAATGTATTAAAAATTACATTTTTACATCTTAAAAATAAAATATTCTTATAAACATAAGAATTTACGAAGTATCAACATTACTTCCATCGATAATTATTTTCAGATTATTACAGTTAGAGTCATTTATTGTTATGTTATTACTATTAGCAATATTCAAACGAATTATTTTACAGGGGGGTTCTGAAGATTCTTCATTATTGATGGCTTCTGGTGGATTGCATGTAGATGGATGAGTTTTTGATGTGTCCAATTTATGTAGATTATCTTGGATTAATTTTGATGTACTTAGTTTATTTATGTAGAGCTCATTCGCTGTCATTTTGCTGATTTTTTTTTGCTTCCTATGGATTCTTCAACATAGCCGAATGCTACTGTACTGCTTTTCCAACCACCAAAACGTTGTACTTCTAACATACTCCCACCAGAATCTGCTAGAAGAGTAGCAGATGTTCGACGAAATGTGTAATTATCTGGATTATTTAGATTCAAAAATTTCGCTGCTGTCTTGGGCGTACTTCCAATGACCTGTTTGCTACATTTACCATCATGGTAACTCAAAAAAAATCTATTGGTTTCCACATTTTTTGGTCGAAGAACTGCATATTTTTTGTATATTGAATGAAACTCATCGCTAATTATAAACGACCTCGGTTTATCATTTTTAGTTTTTATTATAGTATTTTTACTAAAACCATGTCATTCTTATCTTCGATGTTGTCAATAGTGAGATCAGTCAATTCGTGCTTTCGGCACGCTCCTTGAATACCAAAAATTAGAATCACCTACAACATACAAATAAACAAAATGAAGCCTGTATGGTAATAGAGTAGTTACATATATTCAGCTTAAGTTATATTTACCTTCGCAGCCAGATACACTTCATTTGGAGCTTCCCTTATGAACTGAAAACATTGCTCAGAAGTCAAAAGTTGAGCTTTTTTCTGTTGGTGACCTTTAGAATTAATTTTCAAGAAATTGATGAATAATTGAGTATGTGGACCACAAAGTTTTTGGTGCGAATTTCTCAGTCAGTTCAGAAAAATAAGCAAGAAAGACGATCTCAGATAAACTTTCAACGTTTTTGTTGACTTTCCATTCCATGAATTGATTGAAAGCCTTTTCGTATTTTTCCTTGGATTTCGAAGGAAACAAGTTTTGTGTCACTTTTTCAGCTCTTTCTAGTATGTCTGGTGGAATGAATTTACTAGGAATATAATTTTCATCCTGATCCATATTATCTGGAGTTTCTGTAATGATTTCGTCATTTAAATCGGTAGATACTTCCTCGAATCTGTTAAGGTTTGCCACTGAAAATATACATATTTAAGTATGATATTTAGATCTTAATACGTTTTTATTTTCTTATAATTACTTATTACAATTATATAATAAATATTATTTATCACTTTTTTTGTACTTACTAGTTGGTTAGGTTCGTCGTGGAAACGTGAATGTAGCGTGCGTGCATTTGTTACGTAAAAACACGCGGAAGTGTGCGATTTTTCTCACTAAAACACGGAGAAGCATGCGGTATTGTAGAACGAAGGATTTTCGCACGGCGTGTGCAATATATCACAATGCGCCCTGAAAACGGCTACGAAATACGGTATATTCCGTGTATGCGTGATGAAATAGTACATTGTACATTGTCATCAGCGCGCTAGTTTCGTCCTCAAACCGCGACAAGCTTGTATATTTATGTACATATTTCCTACAATAATCGATAAAAAAACTTCGAATTTTCAGAAAAAATTCTATACTCTTTGAGAAAAAAGTTCTCACTGACAATGTCTTTGGAAGCCAACAAAGGTAAGTTATTTTTTTTTCAAGAGGGCTTACTCCGACAAATAAAACCCTGAAACCTTTTTCTTCCAATTAATGATTTAAATAGTTATATAATTTTAATAAAATTTCCACCTTTTTCTTGTTTTTTTTTTTTACTATTTTTTGAATATTCAAAAACAATTGAATGATAAAGTAGAGGATCTGATTAATAACTTATAATATTCAAATTATTTTTTTATCGCAAACTATTGGCGCAGGAGGGGTGGACACAGATGACCCACTGGGACGGCGGTGGTAGTAAAAATAATAAGGACGGCGGAAGGTTAAATTATCATTAATTATATGCTGTTTATTCCTTTTCTTTTTGGGCACGAAGGCTTCGGTAAGGTAAGAAGAGTTATTCCATCCATTTAAAAATCTTTATTAGTTTCGAAGATATCGCGAGTTAAGTTTTAAAAAACGTATTAAAATTTTGACTCTCAGAGCTCGCATCTCTCATTCTGTAGCTTTATCCCCTCCCTTTCCTCTAGGCAACGCGCTCGTTCGGTTCTGCCTCCGAGGGTTCAATTTTAGTATTAGAAAAAAAGGTGAGCTAAGCAAACGCAGAAAAAAGGGTCAGCTCAGCAGACGCAAAATAAAGTTTCAGGTAGCTTTCATCGGATTTTGCCGGAGCAAATAGATAGCAGTAAGTGTTGTAAAGTTGTACATCACACTTTTAAAGCAAATTTAAAATGGCTGGGAAAATATTGTCAAAAGCTCTTGTCAGGCGCGAATTGCAGGAAAGGCGTCTGAATTCCACAATTTTCAACCTAATTTTGACATACTATAAGAGATGAGCTTTGCTTATAATTAGAGATTAGGTTAGAGAAGATCAATGTCAGCTTTGTTAAATTTCAACAAGCACAGAAAGAAATCGAGGAATTAAGCCAAACAGACGAAAGAGCAGCTAGAATAGCTCTTGAAGATTCTTTTTATAATTTTGTTGCTATTGCCCGTGGTTTTTTGCGACAGCATTTTCACAATAATCCAAATGGCAAACCCGTAAACGCTGATACTTTTCCAAACATAAATAGCTCACTTCTTAATCCATCTGCTGTTTTAAAACTACCGAATATAAACATTCCAAATTTGTATGATAATTATATGGAAAATGGTCGGCCTTTCAGGATTCCTTCAGTGCGATGGTAGATGAAAATAGAGTGTTGAGTAATGTTCAAAACCTTTTCTATCTAAAGTCACCATTTCTGGGTTCTGTAACATATAGTATGTTGTTGATGGATTAGAGATTACCGATTACTGTAATTAACTATAAATAAAGCTGACTTATTAGCAAACCCGAATTTGAAAAATACTTCGAAGATGTTTGTATCCTGCGCATCGACAAGCGATTCGTTGTGACCCTTATGTAAAGAATCTCATCTTATTTATGTGACGATGAACTTCTTTAACCGTCTTACCGTTCTTACCGCAGAGGGGGAGACTTAAAGTTCGATTATGTAATCCGTCACGTTCGTTTGTATGTCTAGTCCGTTTCCGAATTCTGTTAATTGATATTCCAGCGCGTACATTAAATTGTAATTAGTTAATTACAGGAAAACTTAGTAAGAGAGAGATAAGTAGACTTTCCTTCCGCCTCCATTCAAACTTTAAACACTTAAACCGTTCAAACATTGACATTAGTTCTAATTTAATTTTGTAACTTATAGGAAATCTTTTCATTTTATCACTAGAACAAAGATCTGTTATAATTGTAAGATCAAACGAACTTACCTGAAGTGAAGTTCGATCTAAATTATATAAGTCTCGTTCGAGATGATTACGTATGTAGTACTACTTCTTAGTCCGATAGTTGTCACCACAGCATTCAACTCAAAAAACACATTCCGTGTTTCGCCTAACACGCTCTACAACTCATAATTTTAAAGCTAAAGGTAGAAAATTTCATATTTAGGGAATTAGGGTATATAAAGAAGGGTGGGAACGTAATCCTCTCGAACGAGACTTATATAATTTAGATCGAACTTCACTTCAGGTAAGTTCGTTTGATCTTACAATTATATTTCGTCTCGTTCTCGAGATTACGTATGTAGATGTTTAAAGATTATGAAATTTTAATTTTTATTCCTTTGTTTGTAGAACAACTCGTTTATAAGGGAATTTCAAACGTATATATTGAGCGTTTTACGCTCTTGAAAAGACAATAGAACCAAAAGAATCGTTTTTATCTAAAACTCTACGATTATATACTTGACTGAACATCTTTGATGTCTCTGACCAACCGGCTGTATTTTTAATTAAAGTGTTATGCTAGCACCCTTCCTGGCTGCTGCCGATGTCGACGCATGTCGCGTACTGTGCGCTGAGAAATTTTTGTTTACACCACAATCGTGTAGTAGATTCTTAATCCACCTGCTGATTGATTGTGTCGAAACAGGATCAAAAGGTTTCTTCGTTGATATGAACAGCTGTTGAGTAGACGCTCTCAAATCTTTGGATACCTCTATGTATCTTCTTAGGGCTCGTGCTGCACAGCATCGAGGTTCACTATCAAAACTTGGAATAGAAAGAAGTGGTTGTGCCGCTCCTGGTCTCGATGTCTTCACTAGGTCTGGAATTTCTATTTCAAAACCTGAGCTGTTTTCCTTAATATTCTCTAATTTAATTAGGGAAATAGTTTGTGCACGTTGCGCCGTTGCTAAAGCAAGTAATGTCACTGTCTTCTGAGTTAGCTGATTGAAGGTCAGATTTTCCAAAGGATGCATTTTTATCATTGCATCTAAGACAATTTGTACATCCCAAATTTTATTGTATTTGGGCTTAGAGGGACTTTGTCTATAAACCCCCTTAAAAAATCTGGATATGTTCATATCAGAAGAAATGTTGTTTCCAACAACCAACGCTATTGCAGATCTTGCAGAGTTAAGTGTCTCATACGATGCCCCTGAGTCGAACAACTTCATTAGAAATTCAAGAACGATTCCTGCTTCCGCTTGAAAAGGATTTTTTGCATGTTCTTTGCAATACTGCCACCACTTTTTGATTGCTGAATCATATTGATTTAGTGTTAAGGGTGATAAGGATCCTAGTAGCACATCTAAGGCGGAATCTGGTGCTCCTCTTATTCGGAAGGCTTCGCTGAGAGTTTGCCTGCAACCAGAATAAGCTTCTCTGCCAACGGTTGTTGTTACAATCTAAAAGGAGAGGTTAAGAGATTAGGCGTCGAATGGAAAGTTACAGGTTACTTTATTAGAAGACTGGTGAATAGAGGATACCATGGTTGGGCTGTCCATTTTGGAACTACCATTATTCCAGTAGCTTTATCATATATAATTTTTCTCAAACTTCTCAGAATGAGTGAGAAAGGCGGAAAAGCATAAAACAACCAAGGAGACCAAGAAAATGTGAAAGCATCAATAAAGGATTCTTCTGGATCTCGATGCCAGGAACAGAAAACTTCACATTTTGTGTTAATTCTTGAAGCGAATAGATCTATTTCAGGTTTTCCGAAGTTTTGTACGATAATTTCAAAAGCTGAATTAGCTAACTGCCACTCAGTTGTATGATTCTGTACTCGGGACTCTCTATCCGCTTCGGTATTCTCTCTTGATGGGATGTAAGATGCGTAGAGCCACAATTTCCGATTTTCGCACCATTCCCATATTTTTTGCGAAACTTCATTTAGGCTGGACACATGAGTTCCGCCCATTTTGTTTATGTAAGATAACGCTGTTGTATTATCGATTCTGAGCAAGATCTCCTTATTTCTTAGATCCCCTGCAAAACATTTTAAGGCGTGGAAAGCAGCCAATAATTCTAAATGATTAATATGTAAGCTTTTTTCCTTCTCGCTTCAAAACCCATGCGTAGACTCGTTTTTACAAAAAGCTCCCCACCCCGACATTGATGCATCGGAGTAAATTTCTATATGAAAAGACAAGTCTCGTATTTTCCTAACTGCGTAAGGTTTATCTTTCCACCAATTGAAAACTGATTTTAATTCTATCGGAATCGTCATTTTTCTATCAAAATTACCATTAGCCTGAATTAATGCCTGATTTTTTGTAATTTCTAACAGTTTGATATGCCCCTTTGCATATTCAAGTCCTGGGCAACATGCTATCAGTGATCCTATTAGTTTAGCAAAATCTCTTATCAGACATTCTTTTTTATTAAAAAATATATTCACTAATTCTGTAATTTTTTGCCTTTTTTCTTGAGTAAGCTCTACTGTCATTTCGATAGAATCAATTATGAAGCCTAGGTACTTTCGTCGAGTACTAGGAATTAGACTACATTTCTTTTCATTAATTATGAAACCGAGCTTTTCCAATAATTGGATAGTTTTTTCTGTATTAATAAAACAGCCATATTCTTCCTTCCCAAGACATAAAAAATCATCTATGTAAACGCACGATAATAGCCCTTCGGCTCTTAATTTACCTATAACCGGTTTCATGACTTTCGTGAAAATGTATGGACAGGTACAAAGACCAAAAGGCAAACATGTAAATTCGAAAAATTCGTCATCAAAAATGAATCTTAAAAACTTTCTACTTTCTTGAGCGACTGGTACTAGCAAGTAAGCATCTTGTAAATCAATGCTGGTCATATAGAGACCCTTTGAAACCATTTTTATGGCTGTTCTTAAATCTTCTAATTTAAAGTGGTCGGTTTTTATGAAGAAGTTCAACTTTTTTAAATTTAAGATACAGCGATCGGAACCGTCCGATTTTTTGGCAAAAAATATGAGGAGATAAATTGAGTTTCGGTTGGCTTACATTTTACAACCGCTCCCTTTACTATCAATTTTTCAATCGCTTTTTTAGTATTTAAAAACTCTTCTTCTTGAAGTTTAGGAACTGGAAGATTTGTTTGATTAGATGTTTGGTCAAAAACAATTTTGTATCCCTTTATACAATTCAGGACAAATTGGTCCTTGGTTAGTTTTTTCCATTCCTGCTCAAAACCAGCAAGTCTTCCATCGACATGACCTACCTCTATTTCTTGTGACTGTGATTGCGAGAATGGTATCCTCGAGTCCGAGATTGTGGAGGATTCTTCCAAGACTCCTGATTCTGGTTGCTCTTCGGAGTGTAATTCGACTTGGCGTCATTCTTGAACTTGGGGGCTGTCTTGAACTGTCAGGCTGTCGCCTGACGAGTAACAGGCCCCTTCCAGTTTAAAGGAGTCGATGCATTTTTCGTATTTTTCTTTCCAGTTGGTTGCGATTTTAATTCCAAGCTGGTCTTATGTATCAGTTTTGCCTCCTTAATCGTCTCACTTAAGTTCTCTCCATAAAGAAAACTTTCCGAATTGGTCTTATCGAGGAGAGCTCTGAGCTCTTTGCTTAGACCTGGTGAGATGAACGCTTTCCTGGAACTGGACTCTGCATGATGTTGATGAGCAAGTAATTTTCCGATGTCACTTAAAACTGTCAATGCTTGAATCTTGTCGGGATTCTCTACTTGGTCGTACAACATACTAGAGATCTGTACTCCTAATGCCGACAGAGCTGATCCAATTATATTCTGGGATTCTATAAAGAATTTGTCTCTCTTGGCTGCTGACTCAGTCAAGCCTTCTTGCACCTCAGCATTTAATTTTGGTGCTTCCAAAAAACAATCTCCCGTCCTTGGATATTTTAGGAGTAGCTCTTCAAGCTCTTCCTTTTTCAAGCCAACCTTTAGGAAATTCTTCCATCTGACTTGAAGAAACGGATGAAGTTTTAATTCCTTCTTCGTTTCTGCTCCCGGGTCTTGTCCAAGAGCTTTGACGGCTGCTTCGCACACCGGATTCTCTTTTTGTTTTTCAGAATCGTCTGCTTTGGATTTCCCTGCATCGTCTGGCGCCACGTTGGTACCCTTGGTGCCATCTGGTGGAACTTTGGGTAGGCTCTGATCGCCATTTTGGTTCGGCAATGGAGTTTCTGAAAAGAGGTTATTTTCTTTTCAGACATTTGTCAGATTTGTCAATGCCTTAAAATGCATGCTCTCTCTGCCTAATTACTCGATTTTGTCCTACCACTTGTGTAGGCTCAATCGAAAAAAGGAGGTTTTAGAACCATCCCATGTCCTGTCTCTCGTACAGGTTCTTTAGGCATTTTGTATATCAATTATGTCCTACCTCTCGTGTAGGCTCAATTGAAAAAATTTTGTGGGTAACCTATGCTCTGTCTCTCGTACAGGTTCTTTTAGGTTTAGCTATATTAAAAGAGGGAAAAAATTTACCTTCAACGGACGTCGCTCTGCTTCTGCGATTCGACGTTTCGTTGTCTGACGCGGATTCTTGTCTAGAATTTCTCCTTGGCGTCTGCGATCGCCTCCACGAGCGTTCTCTAGACCTCGAGTCCCTTGTCTTTTCGGAGGAACTCGAACGCCTTCGAGGTATTCTCGATCGTCTCCTAGACCTTGACCGTCTCCGAGATGTCTTCGATCGTCGTCTCCTCGATCTGGAACGTTTTCGCTATGATCTCGGACGCCTTAGAGGCGATCTAGATCGTCTGCGAGGTGTTCTTGATCGTCTTCTTGAGAAGCCTCGTCCCTCGCCATCTTGCCCCAAATGTCGACCGTGCTGAGTACTAGTGAGGAGAGCTTCCACCTCACGGAGCCTCTCTTCCAAATTTCTGACGTCTTTCGAAACGTCCCTTGTTTCGTCCATGGTTCAATTCCCGATTATGCACTTTTTTATATACACACACTTTATTTTCGATAAATAAAACTAATAATTCGCGAACGCTGATGCTACACCTTTCGCACCGCGAAATACTATGAGTTGTAGAGCGTGGTAGGCGAAACACGGAATGTGTTTTTTGAGTTGAATGCTGTGGTGACACCTATCGGACTAAGAAGTAGTACTACATACGTAATCTCGAGAACGAGACGAAATATAATTTATCCTTAAAATCCCCAAAACTAGGTGACTGAAGCGTCCGGTGGGATAAATTCAAACGAGGGAAAAACAGATCGTTACATTTATAATTATAAGAAATTTCTTACAGACTTTAGCATCGGCTTTCGTATCTGTTCCCAATCGAGTAAATGATTTCAACGACCAGGGTTTGCTTGCGACAGTTCGCATCACCATGTACGATAACCAGGTCCAACCGCGAGAGTGCAGAGCCTGTTTGGACTCCGGTTCTCAGTCAAATTACATTAACACTGAGGTATGTAATCTGCTAAATCTTATTAAGAAGAGAGTTGCTCTACCTGTTTCTGGAATAGAAAAGGTTTCACTAAGATGTTCTCATTTCGCCTGCGCAACCATCAAATCTAGAGTGAATGGTCACAGGGAGAACGTGCAATGCATAGGCACAAGCCGCACTACCGAGATGCTTCCAACTCAGAGGATGGACAAAAATTCGCTTTTAATTCCAGCGAATCTTACTCGTGCCGATCCAGATTTCCACATTCCAGGCAAAATTGATATGATTTTAAGTACTACTGTCTTTTGGAACTTGCTTTGCGTGGGGCAGATTAAACTTGGCAAAAATCTCCCATTCTTACAAAAAATTAAACTTGCGTGGATCATAGCTGACCCTTTGCTGATGCAGCCTAATAAATCTGGAAGCTTTTCATCATTATGCTGTTTATCAATGGAAATGGACATCTCGACGAAAATTGAGCGCTTTTTTTCCATTGAGGAATGCCCAAAATAGGCACAACTTTCTAAAGAAGAACTGGATTTTGAAGACCACTTCGTTGCCAATCACCGTAGGGTGGTCAATTGTAGCGATCTGTTTTTCCCCCTAGTTAAAATATTTGTCTCACCGGACGCTTCAGTCACCCAGGGTTAGGGATTTTTAAAGA
>JAUEJJ010000003.1:972226-993393 GCA_032164275.1 Synergus coniferae
CACATTTTAATATCTTACATATATACATCAGTAGTAATTACGAATATTATCTGTAATCATTGCAGATTTTTATCTGTGATCATTACAGATGATTTTCTGTATTCGTTACAGATATTTTCTGTAATACTTACAGATATTTGTCGGTAATCCTTACAAATTTTATTTACGTAAATTTTATGTAATGAGTACTGAAAATGTATGCTGTCACTATATTAGCATAGAAAATCTGTAACAGTTACAGACTTTTCGATGAAGATTTTCATTTTCTAAATACAGACGAGGATAACCATGATAACCATAAAAATCATTAAATTTTTTTTTATTCATCATAACTTTAGACAGGATTAACGTGTATCTGCATATTTTTTTTTAGATGCATGTAATGATAAGTAGATTAACATAGGTAAGCATAATAAGATTCGCATTTGTGAAATACTTTTCAGGATGACCAAATCCAAGCTTGAGTTTTTACCCGTATTTGATATTTCAGTTATGTTTTGAATTGAAAATATTAAAATTGATGAAAAATCTATAAAGATAAAACATTTACTTCAAATTAAGTTATAAATAAATCATATATTGGCACTTATAAGTAAGTGTTCTGGTGAATATAAAAAAAATAAACTTCCTATATTTTTCAAACTCTGTATCTATGTTTTTGTGTATTGGAAATATTGATTACGGATATATTCATGAAAATACCCACAAATAAAATACCATTTCCCTTTACCATGTTTTTTCCTTCCCCTTCACCATTTTTCTTTACTATTTCTTTACTATTTCCTTTTACCATTGTAATTTACTATATCTTTCCCTTGTTTTTTGTTTTAAAAGTTGAAATATATGAAACAGCAAATTAATTTTGTTTCTAACTTATTTTTATATGTATTAAATGCAATACTTTTCTGAATAATAAGTTTTCAAAAACGCTGATCAAACAGGCTGAAGGCTGGTGTCGTCATCCTTTCAGAGTGTCGTATAATCAATTATGTTCTGTGAAATCTAAAATAGAAAATAAAATTCTGCGGAAAAAGGCCTCAATAACTTCAATTCGTAAATTCAAAGCGACAGGAAAGTAAAATCTAATTATTTAATTAATCCTTCTTCGTCTTTAAAAATGAAGAAACATCTTCCCACTCACTGAGATAGAATTTATTATCTATAATTTGGAGAGCTGTTGCATAATATCTTTATTTGATATTCAAGGTTATTGCGTCATGCGAATCATCTATGAAAAATAATAATTTTTTACTAAATCTTGTAAGATCAGCATGAATAATTAGAAATATCTTTAAGTTAAGGCACAAAACGAAGCGGAAGCAAGTTTGTGACCATGTCCGTGTTTTCCCAATAAGGTCAGACAACTTCGTAGCGCGCCCAGTAAACGCAAGTCCACTACATAAATATACCTATCTCGACTCAAAGTAAGCTACCTCGGCCCACATCTTGTGACCGATTGGTGTTGACCTTAAGTAAATTTTCCAAGCAGCCCTTATTTGTCGCCTCCGCAAATTTTTAATTGCGTTTCGGTTGGTATCATACTGAAGTAGATACGCATTATTAAATACATGAATCATCAAAATTACTATTTTTCAAAATATATTATATTTTATTCAAGTAATCTTTAGAATTAGAAATACTAGATGAAAAATAATAAATGAAAAAGTTCCATTTTCAATAAGTATAATTTTGTACCTTGATTTTAATTTATGGCATGATCTATAAAGAGTGTAGACAATTAAGTTTGAAATTTATACCAGGTTATCTTCCAAGCCTTGTATTTAATTTAAGCCAATGAAAACCTTCGGAGTTTTTACATAGAAAATCCCGCTCAAATTTTTGGTCAGTCTATCTTATAGTATTTCAAATTCCCATTAAACAGTATATGTTTTTAGTGAAATTACGGTTTTCAAATGACCTAAACTATCATTTTATAGTCGGCAAAAAAATGAAGAGACGTCTTCGGGACATTCCTAAAGACATCCTAAGATGTCCGTGTCAGTCTAATTGATGTCCTAAAAACGTCTCATTACTTAAAGACATCTTTTGAATATGAGACGCCTTTAGGACATCAATTATACAGACATGGGCGTCCTATGGATATCTTTAGGTCGTCCTCAGAACGACAATGTCCTTTTCCCCACTGAGATGTTTTTTGAACATCATCCTGAGGATGCTCTTAAGACGTTTAATGCCAGCACCAAATGTATTCCGAGAATGTTATATATGTCTTAAGGACATCATTAGGACATTAGCCATCTTAGAGACGTAGATTGGACTGACATTGGACCTTTTAGATATGTCCCAAGGACGTTCTTGGAATTTTAATGATTTTGTACAGTAAAGTTAAACGAAGCCTTCCTCCGTTTTGCATTTTAAAAGTGTCATCCCAACCCTCATTTCCATAAGATTCCGATGGAAACCAGCGTTGAGTAGTTTCTCAGTGGGGAAAAAAATTAAAGACGTCCTACAGACGTCTTCGGTACATCTCTATGACGTTTTTTGAAAAATACCCTTTGCATATCCTAGGGATGGTCTTAAGACGTCCAATGTCAGTATGAAAGATGTTCTGAGAACGTCATATATCTTTAAGACGGCTTTCGGACATCTTTATAAGGATATTAGAAGTGTTATAGAAACGTGGATTAGACCGACATTGGACGTCCTAGGAACGTCCCAAAGATGTCCTTGAGGTTTTTATGGTTTTGTGTCCACTAGGTTAGTTTAAAATGCAAAAAGGCTTTGTTAAACACTACTGTACCCACTGGGTTTTTAATTGCATTTTTGAATCTCCTACGTTCCGCTTGCTTATCGTTTTCTTTTGTCTCGTTATGTTTTTTATATCCAGCTTGACAGTTTATTATACAAGATATGTTTTTATAAATAGTTTATTAACAATTTCATATTTATTGATGCAATATTTTGAACTTGCATTAAAAATTATTACGCTCTAAAGAAGAAGAAGTGAAACGTGTACGTAGCACGCGACTGATAATGCTTGATTTAAAATAATTTATTGAAAATTTACGAAACTTGGGAGCCATTTTTTATAATAGGTAAATGATTTAAAATTAAAAAACCGTTTATAAAACCGTTTGGCTGCATTCATTCTATGGTGTACTTCAATAGTGATAATTTCATGAACACATTTTGTCGAATCGAATATAGTATTTTCGATTCGAAGTGCGTTCATTTTCGGATCGGTTTTTTCGATTTGATCAGCGTGTCGGTCGAATGTCGAAAAACCGACTTCGATTTGTGACCCAGCCGGATCGGTTTTTTCGATTCAATCAGCGCGTCGGTCGAATTGAAAAAAACCAACTTCGATCCGTGCCCCGGCGGGATCGGTTTTTTCTTTTCGATCGGCCAGCCCTAGATTGTCAAAAATTCAATATGTGACAGACAAAAGGTATTCAATACAATTGCTGATTGGTTTTCCTTGTTCCGTTTTTGCTCGGAGAATTCATTTTGTCCCTTATTTGATTTGAAGAATTTTGTATCCCACTTAGAATATATTTAAATTATAGTTATAAATAAAACACTTAAAATGCCTTTTATCAATCACATATTGAATTTTTGACAATCTAGGGCTGGCCGATCGAAAAGAAAAAACCGATCCAGTTGGGGCACGGTTCGAAGTCGGTTTTTCGACATTCGAAGTGCGTCCAATATTGGATTGAAATCGGATTTTAGGTAAGTGAGTTAAAAACTATTAAGGTTTTGCTTAAAATTAATCCAGGACGAAGTCATTTTGTCAATTGTTTAAGAATATATTGCAAAAAAAATGCCAAATCTCAACGTTTTAGAAAAATATTATAGCAATAACTTGTGTAATATTGAAACTTATTATTATAATTTTAAAATTATTACCCTGCATTGTGCAAGGACTTAAAGTTGGCGCAAAAAAAGTTGGACATATTTGAATATTTTTCCTGTCGAAAAAAAATATTTTTATAAAATGAAGGAAATAATTAATCACGATTTTTTGAAATAATATATTAAAATTTACATAAACTTGATTTTTATTATTTCCCTACTGAGTCTGTTTCTAAAACTATGAGATACATTAATAAAACCGCTGTCAAGAAGTTTGAGTGTGTTATAGTTTTATGACGTATCTTAATAGTGAAAATTTCATGAATACTGTACTTCCTCATATACCATAGGTTTCTCTTTCATAAATGTTTATAAACAAAATTACAATATTTTTGCACTCAATAAATACCTTAACCCTTAAAGTACACATTGGGATTACCGGCACCCCACCACAGTATTTATTCAAATTTGAGTACCTAAAGATAGAGGAAGCTGTTTCACTTCGAGTTTAGTTGTTTTTTTGGTCTTTTATTTTTAACATTTTTTTTGCATTTTTAAATTTTTTTTGACGTACCTAATTTTAATTTTTAGCTATATGTATAACCTATACTACTTTAACAAGTATACTTTCAGAAAGTTTGAAAAAAAATCGAGTCAAAATATCAAATAGTTTATTTTTTATAAAAGTTTTTTCACTGGGGTGCAGGTGATCCCAGTGTGTACTTTATATATCTATAAAACGTGTGTATTTTAAGGGTTCATTTGCCGATAGAGGCTTTTCAAGTACGAGACCGAACGCGCGCTATCGCGCGCTCCTATAATTTCCCCTTAAATATTATATTTTATAATTTTTTTTCTATATTATTTAATTTATATTTTTAAAAAAGTTATATTAATAACAGTTACATAATATTAATTTCAAAAACTGACCAAATTTTAATAATATAATATTATATATATATATATATATATATATAGATATATAATGAATATAAACATTTTTTTTTCTTAAGAATATTATAAATTATTTTAATAATTCTGTATAAATATAATTTTTAATAATGTTATTTTCTTAATGCTCTCCCATAAAAATTCTTAGTAATCTAACTCGTGAAAATGCCACAATAGGAATTTGTCCGATCATTGCTTTCTTACATAATTATTGTTTATATTCTCATAAACACAAATAATATATTTTTTAAATATTGCATTGCTCCAAATGAATTAATCAAATTAATAAAAATTTAAAAATTTACCGATAACTTTGGGCAAGTATCGATTGTCGAAATCCACTATACGCGACGGATCACGATTACGGAAAAGGCGTTACGATATTCGACCTTTTTTGCCATGATCTTTTTATAATAGGAAAATATCATCTTTTAAGAATACAGATTTAAAATTTCGCGCGTTACGAGCGATTATCGACATACAAATATTCCGAGTCACCACTTTCATTTGACTAATAAAGGTTTTAAAGCAGCGTTACGTTACTAATCGATGCCACGATCTTTTTAGAATAGGGCATCAATTAATAGTTGTTTAAAATAAATTATAATATAATCATTTTATCAAGTTATATGAATTAGATGCCACTTCTACCCCTTCTTTACAAAAATATAGTGTCCATAGATTTTACTCTCTAAACTTGAATCAGTGAAAAATCAGTGACTCATTTCTCGCGATTTTGATCAGTGAAAAATCCACTGGATATCAGTGAAAAGTCACCGAAATTTTCAGTCGTTTAGTGATAATTATTGAAGATTTCAGTGACTTTCCACTGATCTTCAGTGGTTTTTCACTAATTAAAATCGCGAGAAATGAGTCACTGCGAATCACTGAACTTTCACTGATTCAGTTTTAGAGAGTACAATTATTTCCATGAAAAGTATAATGATGATTACATAAAAATTCTGGAACACACCTGAGATCGAATCAAAATGAATAGAAAAAAGGTTTTCGTATCTGACTAAGAACTTATTTAAAGGATCTTCTTTCAGTATGACAGTATCTCATTTAATTTTGGAAATGACATCAGGAACGTTATGTTATTTTTGGTGATGTCCTTAATATCGTAATAATAGGTGCTACCTTCTCCGCGGCTGGCATCGACGCTCATCGAGATTATTCAGACCTGTACTTTAATTTAATATTCATACATGATAATGAAGACTTTGATAATGAAGAAGAAGGCGAACGTTTTGAGGACGTCCTGAGGGTCTCTAGTTAGTCTTAATATATGAATGTATTGGGGAGAACGGGGCTAGTTAATGCAAGTGTACTAAGTTATGTAAAGACTTCCGCTGTGATTTCATTGCATCTCGCAGCCTTGTGTAAGAAATATCATTGAAAAACTGCTTTTGACGGAGATGAGTAAAATTTTTACTTTTTGATTGTTTCACTTTATAGATTAATAAATAATCAATATAGTTAAAACTAAATAAGGTTTTCAATAGTCCATACCAAGAGCTTTAAAATGATGAATCGTTTGAATTTATTGCTTGGAAACGGAAAGTTTCAACTTCGGTGGCTTCGACCAAAAAAATATTCTTGGCTGTAAGAGCTAAAAAAATTTTATTTATTTATGGTAACTAGGAAGTAAGTGTTTAAAAAGTCATAAGAATTTTTAAACGATATATTTCGATTGAAACAAGATTCTGTAAAGAAGTAAATTAATATAATAACATGACCAATTTATTAATTATTCCCTTCATCAGTGCATTAAACATTGATTTTTACTCGAATTAGCCAACTTAGCCCGCCCCACTTAGCCAACTTGATCCGTACTCGGGGCAAGTTGGCCAATTCATCACCTCTCTGGAAAATAATCTCCCATTTTTTAAATAGTTAACATAAGTGCATGAAAAATTCTCAATGCTAGCTAAAAGTATGTACTTTTATATGGTGAGAAGCAAAATTTTTTAAAGTTAAAAGAAAAGTTATTAAAAATCGTCAAGTAAAAAATTAGCCAACTAGCCCTGGTCTCCCCTACATAATAGGTATGTATTAGTGTACCACAATATTGGAATATTTTTCCTCTGTCAAATAACTTTTGTTGTAAATAAGATATCTAATCGAAAATTTGTGAAATCAAAGAAACGGCACTAAGGTACGTTTTCCTAGTCTTTAATGTTTATAAAAATAAAATTTTTTCAACAAATTATTATTATTTTTTTTTGGAATTCTGAACATTTTTACCAGACAAACTTACCTTAGTGCTTTTTCGTTAATTTCTCTTTTCAACTCGATGTCTTATTTATTATTTATTTATTAGAGAGAAAAGCATGCCGGTAATGCAAGAATTTATATGTGGTACTTGCCCTTTTTAAAGACGTCGACTCACAGCATATAGGTATCTACATCCTAAGGACGTCTTGGAATATCACGGTGCTCACTGAGTATTTATATCGATTTTCCATAAGGGATAAAATCTTGATTAAAACCCGAATTTAAAATTTAGGTAATAATGAATCGAAACTGAAAAATTTTAATTAAAATGATGAGTTGATATAATATATCACCTGGTTCTGCTTTTCTAGGATTTCCAAGAACACAGTCTCTACCTAAAGAACACTGGAATTGAGAATCACCCTCCATTGGAATCATGCTGAATATTGCAATATCTTCATCTTTCTCCTTCGCTCGTTTTATTCGTTCTTCACCTACTGTTTTGGTCTGTAGGTGTAATTTGCTTGATAGACGTTCACTTAAAGCATCGGCACCCATTTTTTGGTTAACTACTGTACTCAGCTTTATAAACTTTTTAACTTAGGTCAATTTATAATCAAGCAATCCTCCCTTAAACTTGTGTTA
The DNA here is from genome assembly GCA_032164275.1 of Synergus coniferae. Classification (NCBI taxonomy): domain Eukaryota; kingdom Metazoa; phylum Arthropoda; class Insecta; order Hymenoptera; family Cynipidae; genus Synergus; species Synergus coniferae. The sequence goes on from JAUEJJ010000003.1 coordinate 979,856, forward strand.
CTATATTTTTTCTGTCTATAGATATAAAATTATTATGAGAAGTTATAACAATCCTCTGCTTCGTATCTTTTATGGAATTTTTCGAATGGTTGTAAATAAAATAAATAAATACATTTTAGACATCTTCGATACGAATATGTCTCTATTGCGTTACGTTAACATTATTGGACTTTTGGTATAAGCTAGAATTATAATTTTGTTTTGATATTACTTTATGGTATAAATTGAAATTCTGTTCAACTAATATATTTTGACTATGAAGGGAAAAAATTGATTTAGAAACAAACTTAAAAAATATGTTCACTTTGTTTGTCAAAACTGGTTGTAACATTCGCTTTTTTTTTATAGATTTATATGCTGCAGACAATTCATACTATTTAAAAATTTGTCTACTGAAAGTACAAAACCGTCGTCATATTATGTGGCCGGACACTGAACACACTGTATATAATTCCGTATATATATATAAGGCGAGTTAGTTTAAAGAGGATCACCCATGTGATTCAGCCAAAGGCTTGCGAGTCACTGATTGTCAAGGGATAGACTTGCTCGCTTGTGCTCGATTCACCAAGAGACAGGAGCGAGTAGCGACGTAAAGAAACACGACCATAATAAGTCGAGCAGTTGAGCGCGTCAAATAATTTCATATATATGTATATATGTATATATAATATATAATATATATATATACACACACACATATATATATATACATATACAGGTCAATATTAACCTGTAAAAATACACTACCGTCGGAAATTGTCAGTACGCCTGTTTTTTAGTTATAGTTGCTTAAAGTTCTCTAATTTTTATAATATTTAATTGAAAATTTTTTCTCCAAAATAGCACGAAAGCTAATAAAATTCTGCATCTAATAAGCTAAAGGGAACGTTTTAACTTTCCCTTTCTTTATTTTATAAAAAGATATTGCCAAAAAACCTTAAATTTCAATATTTACAAAAATGTTAATAACTCCGAAAATATTTATTATTTTAAAAAGCGCTTAGTCCCATTTTAAAAATAAATTTTCATAGTTTTCCTGTACGCTATTCAGATATTTTTGAAATTATTTTCCTAGACTCTGCCATTATAGACTTAAAATTGTACGGATAATCTCGTAAACTTTAAAATGAAGATTGTCCTCCATACATGGATAAAAAGAATAAGAAATGATTATTTTAGTACATTTTACTGCATTTGATGACAATATGGTATATTTTGATTTTTTTTAAATTCTTGTAAGTGACTATGGATGTTTCAAACTATGGATTTTTATATGCAAGTTTGAGCATATGGCAGAAGCTAGGAAAATAGTTTTGAAAATATTTGAACAGCGTACACAAAAACTATGAAAATTAATCTTTAAAATGAGACCAAGGGTTTTTTTAAAATAATAAATATTTTCGGAGTTATTAACATTTTTGAAAATATTGAAATTTGAGGTTTTTTGGCAATATCTTTTTATAAAATACAGATTTTAATTTTTCCTTTAGCTTATAAGACGCATAATTTCATCATGTTTAGTACTGTTTTGGAGAAAATTTTTTCAATTAAATGTTATAAAAATTAGAGAACTTTAAGCAACTGCTAAAAAACATGCGTACTGACAATTTCCGACGTTAGTATATGCAATTTTGTAATTATTCATTCATTTTTGCTTCCTCATAGAGGAAGATTTGTAGTGGTAACAAAATCCAGATAAATGTTAAAAATTCATAAAAATAGGAAACCTGCATGATTATAGTATATTAAGGGGTTAAGTAGATGAAGGCTGGAAATCCAAAAACGTATAAGAGCCATTTTCCATATTTTAGGACGAAGAAACGTTCCCATTTTGACACATTTTAATATTTTCTTTTGTAAAATATTAATAGATTATGGTGGAATACATCACGTTTTAAAATTTCAAACATTTATGACAAAAATTCCCAAAAAAAGAAATAGAGCCTTTTCAAATTTGTCCACGTATAAGTCCAAAAACATGTATGAACCAGAAAACGTCGTGTACTCATCCCCACTCACAGGACGCTTTCAGTTCTCGTCACCATTTCTACAATATGTTACGACGACTAGAACAATGATATTGGTATCAAAATGTCTGTAAACGAATACAGTATTTAGATATGGCAATTCAATGATTTTGTAGTTAAGAAGATTTGGCCATAAAATAATGTTGAGAATGATGTTTACCCTGACAGTTGACACTGCGTACTACTATAACAAGGCGGATTTTTTTAGGTCGAGTAATGGACCGAATTCCTATTGTGTAGTATGCTCCGAGAAACATCCTAAAACATAGACCAGTATATATGTAACGTACACGACCCTATAGAATCTCGACAGTTTGTCCTGAAACACGGGATTTTCATACACTTCCATATTTCCCCATTGGCTCTTATACGTTTTTGGATTTCCAATAGGCCGCGTCTTGCCGAAATACTATTTTCAGAAAATTCCTATATAAAAACTATTATATTTCGAATTTCGGCAAAATTTAAACGGCAAAATGACGGCCTTAGATTGTAGATTTAAAAAAAATTTCAAACAGATTTAGAACAAATGGCTCTTATATACGTTTTTGGATTTCCACTCTTCAGGTATATTGATAATGTTTATAACCAACCAAAATATCTAGATATTATCTGGTACTATCCGAAAAAAATTTTCAATATACAACACGGTAGTTGGGAAGCAACTTTTATTCAAGCTAAAAAGTGAATGAAATCTGTTCTTGAAAAATGATCATTTTTTCGAGATTTATGATCATTACTTCTAAAAAATGCATATTTACGTATTTTTTCACGTATTTTACTTATTTTGCATAAAAATGAAGTAAATAAAGCTTTAAATTAATATGTAAAATAATAAACAAAAATATTTTTGTAGCTTTTGGAAAGATATTTTTTATAGAGAGGATAAAAAATAAAATAAAACGAAAAATAATGAAATACTAAAAAAAAAGAAATAAAAGAATAACTAAAAAGTAAAGAATTAGTTTGTATCACAGTATAAATAAATTACACTTGAATACATCCTTCAGATGTATAATTGCTGGGGAGACTTAGGAACCCTTTAGTTTTCGACCCTACAAGGTGTTTACTGAAGTTGTCATAAAAATGTAAGCACTCTTCAAAACTTACAAATTTCTAATTTTCAGACCGATTTTTAAACAGCACAGCTATAATTTTTCTTTATTAAATTGTCTATTAGAAGAACTACATCTTTGAAAATGTGTGTGTGTGTGTGTTACAATTTGAACGATCCTGCAGTATCTGAAGAACGCGTAGAGATAAATTGATGAGATCTTGCATAGTTATTCCACTGTATACCTAGTTCAATTTCTTACAAGGATTTAACAAAATATTTCGAGACATGAGACATCCTACCGCCGCGCAAGCGCTCTACTAACATCGCTTATTCTCTATTTTGGCACATCTCACGTGCCAAAATCAGGATAGCAGTCGCGCCGAGCCTATAGTACAAGCTCTGCATAATAGCCAATAGGTGGTGCGTCAGCTGTACCAAAATTTTTTCCGTGAAGCAAAGAAAGATTTCTTGTGTCAAGACAAATCGATTGACCTATACATAAGGTTAAGATTATCCTATATATTAAATCTCATCCAGAAAATATCTCGAAATATATCGAAAACCTGTCACCATAATCCTCTCCAATGTTATTAACCCTCCAAAAGAAATATCTAAAACTCGAAGTATATCGAAAATCTGTCACGCTATTAGCTCTCCACAAGAAATATCTAAATGACATTCATCTCATTGGTTGTTTTATGGGTGCGTTGTAATTAATAAAAAGCCATCTAGATTAATTATTTGTAATATTTAATTATTTAACTATTTAAATTTCTTACAAAATGTATAATTTTTCAATTATAATTAAAATTTTGTAACTTAAATTGAAGAACAGATTTTAGATTCTGTTACTTTTTTCAGATGTGTACAACTGTACACATACATTAAGGAAATAATCTTTTTCAAAGAAAAAAATGAAAAAAAAAAATGAGATCAATGTATAATATAGTTCCCTTTATCTAAAACATACTCCATATCAATGAAAAATTGATATTTTTGATATTGCCGAAAATGCTGAACCGTCAGGACTGGAATCAGGCCGCGCGGAAAAGCGGAATTAAAATTCGACGCTCTACCCAATACGCCACGGAGGTTGATTACGTATAGTAATAAATCGGGCGTATAGGAATGCAAACTAGTCTTTGAGACTTTGTCACTTTTTCACTGCTCTAAAAGTTTATTCACTTTTTACAGAATATTTTATTTACTTATCAGCATTTGTAAAAATTAGTAATTTTCTGAAAACAAGAATTATTAACTATTATTTTTTTATATAATCAGAAAATGTAGTTAAATAATAATTTTAATAAAATATTGTTTAGAGTTCGTGTATGTTAAAAATATATAGTTAATTTTCCAATGTAGAGGGCCCCTACTAATAAAAAATGTTTAAGTAAAAAAATTTGTCACCGACAAAGGACCCCCACATTTTAACCGGCCCTAGGGCCCCCACAACCCTAAATTCGGCACTGCATTTGAATAATTAATTAATGCTTCATCTACGAGGAAGCAAATAACATTTCATTCCAGGAAGCAAAGTGCTTATTGAATGAACACAAAAGTTGATACAGCTTCACAACAACTTTAGTTTAATTTTTAAAATCACGATAACTTTAGAAATAATTTACAAGATTGGATTAGCCTTTAGTATAATGAAGTACATATTTAGTGTGCTAAAATGAAGATCAAGTTTGTTAGTCAACAATTTGGAACAAAAATTTAAAAAATTCGAGAATTATGAAAACTTTTGAGACTACTCTTTTTAAATTGACAAATTCTGTCGACGTATATTCGTATAAGTATTCAGAAATTCAAATAATTTATCTTATTTTTTCCATAAAAATGAAATTACCAGACTTATTACGTTTCAAAAATTTCGAAATTTCTTGAAAAGTGAAAAATTCAAATTTTGAGCCAAATAACGCGAGATACATAGAAAATGATAGGAAACATAATTATTGGTCTTAAAAAGATCTAAAAATTCTCTGTTGACCGTTTTTTGATAAAGTATGCGTAGTGGTTCTTTTAATCGTGAAAAATATTGTTTAAAGAATAAAAATAAAATAGCGAGCGTCAGCTCGCTAAGTGCGCGCGTGTAATGAGATCTTTTTAACTAAGATTTTTTTAACTAAACATCGAGCACAAGTGTTGAGACTTAAATAAATTAGTCTAATTTATAATAATCTCTAATTTTGAATTGACGTTGTTTCATATTTCTTAAAATGTTTGTTTTTTCTGGAGACGAAATAAACCTCATTTTCTTTTAAACTGACCAAAAATATGAGAACATATCTTCAAAATTACGCTTTAACACAATTATAAAAGATAAAAATATTGATTTCTCGCCCCCAGAGAGTCAAAATCATGAGTCCCGGAGCTATACCCAGTGGGCAAACAGAAATTGTCATCCTAAGGGCGTTCATGTCAATCTAATTAACGTCCTAAAGACGATTCAAATACAAACTACGTCTTTAAGACATTAGACGTCTTTGGGACATCAATTGTATTGATTTGGACGTCTTAGAGATGTCTTTATGACGTTCACTGGATGACAATATCTATTTGCCCACTGCGTACCGGATTCGCCCCTACTGACTGTTTCCAGTGGGTTCACTGGAACTTTTTTCATTTTTTTTTTAATTTTTAAAATTTTAGCACTTGTGATTTTAAAAAATAAATTGTAGTTTTAGTTATTTTTTAACCAGTAAACTGCTTTTAAGTGTAAGTATGCTTCTGGTAAATTTTAATTATCGTTAATTAAGTATTTTATCATTGTCAGATATAATATCAGAAACGATTTATCTTTGCCAATAGCTAATCGAATATACAGACTTTCAAGTCGAATAATTAATATTATGTTTTCATAGAACCTCAACTTTCTGTCTATGTATTTGATTGGACACGTTGTTATGTTAATCATTAAAATTTCAATGATATTATTATATATTATATATTATATAATTATGTATTATAACATTGTTTTTATAATGACAGAAATCGTATTCCAGACAGACTTTTGAATAATTAAAAAAATTCTACTTTTTTACAATGAAAAATGAAAAATTTATGACCTTTTAAAGTTGAAATTTAAGAAAAAAACATTTGAAAAACATTATTAAGGGGGCAGTCTGGTAACTGAATTTCAAAAAAGCAAATTTGTTTTCATACATATTTCGAAAGTACAATATATTGAGAGGTATATTGTCAAAATTTTAGACTGAAATATGAAATATTCACGAAGTTACAGCACATAGTCGAGAGCGCTTCATAGTTTGCGCTGTAAGCCGCACAACGGTCGCGCCCCCTCTATTTTGTGTAAAGGAAGTAAAAAAAAGTACTTACTATACACAGTTGAAAAACGCTGAAAAATAAGTTCAAACTGCTGAAGAAAAAGAGACCGAAAGAAAAAGAAAAGATATAGACGATTAGTGTAATTATGAGTTTTCTACAAAAAATCGTACTAAATCTTTAAACGCGGTTTTCTCAAAACTACGTTTTTTTTCGGTCGGGCCGCACGATTCCAAATATTCTATCGAATCGATCAGGCTGAAATTTTAACACGTTGTTTTACACATCAGTGGATATAGCAGGAACTAGGATATTTTTTTCCGTTCATTATTTTCTGATTTATATCCCCATTTCGGAGAAAAACAGTGTGATGTTTTTTAAAAGTCCGCCATTTTGTTATTTTTCACTCAAAATGAAAAATCTCAGTTTCTACCAAAATGACAAGCCTACAGAACAATAATCACTTTGAGTTTTTTTCACATCTCCTGAAGTGCCGGAATCGTGCGGGCCAGGCACATTATACCTTTTTTTGAAGATGCTTACTTTAGTCATGAAAAAGTACAACAAAATTTTGTAAAATAAAAACAAAAAAATGTTTTTGTATATTTTAGATGTGAACAATAACATATAAAAAATTTGAAATGATTGCATTTTTTCTTCTTATAAAAAAATCCCGAAAATAGCCTAAAAAAATGTGTCAGTTACCAGACTACCCCCTTAAAAAATCTTTATAAATTTATTTATTTTTATTTATAAAATTTATTCACTGGAACTGGCACACAAATTGTTTCAAAACGCATTAGCTGATGTTTTTCAGGGGCAAAGCAACCCAAAATACACAGCTACATAACAGAATGTTGCAGCTTTATGACGACCGACAATAAGGGCCGTTTTAATTTTTTTTAACTGAAAAAATACCCACTTTCGGTTGAATTAGAGACATGAGTATGATGCCGATAGATTCAGTATGAGTCATAGTATCATCAGGTATTATCCCCCACACAAATCCGAAAAAGGTCAATTTCGACCCTAAAATAGAAAAACCAGAATATCTCCTAAACTGAAACCAACAATAAGGGCCCTTTTCATATGGAAGCCCACATATTATTTCTGTTTCTATACATAAATATTTGATTGACGTTAAACGTAATGTAGATCTTATTTTGATTCGTTTCAGCAAAGTACCTTTTTTGAAGGCGGCCTTTGGTAGTAAATTCTAATTAAAACAATGTATTACTGTGTATAATTAAGATTAGAATCGGAGTAAGATGCGTCGTGTAATGTTAAATATTTTTCGCATTTAGAGACGTTGCGAGTAGAAAATAACTTTGTCTTTGAGCCGTCTGACACTCTGTCCCAGACATTTTGATTTCTTGCTAATTTTCCGTACAAAATTAAAATTTTTCTATTACAAAAATGTACAGTATTTATAAATAACACATTCAAAATTGTATAATTCACAACTGATTTAAATTTCAGAATAATACAGAAACATTTTGCAAAGAACTTTTTTTCCATATATTACCGAATTTTTTTTAACCTTTTCGAGCCATTTCTCTTTTCAAAACCTTTGTAAATTTATCTTGTCGACCTTTATCCTATTCATTTCGGCCATTGGATTGCTGTTCAAAATTACATTATAAATTTAGAAATTAATAAAATTGCACTATTGATAAACAAAATGCAAATTTTAATCAATCAGACGGATGTGCGTTGATATACCATATTTTCTGTCGTTTCTTAAAACTTTGACGAAAAACATTCTTTAGTTGAAAAATAAGAAGTCGGATAAAAAATACACGGCAAAATAATTTACGAATTGCCATTAATGAAAAATATAATATTTCTTACCAGCACGGAAGATCTCGCCACATCCATCACAGCGACTGGCAAACTGTGCATCGTAGCAGTTACCGCAGTAGATTTTATCTAGCTTGCTTCCAAATTGTTTGTCAACCAAGGAGACTCTGCACTTATTACAGAGGAAGCAGGCCTCATGCCAATGCTTATCCTTGTAAGAAAGATCCTAAAACATAAGTTAATTTTCCACATCAAAATTGGTGCAAATAATATATTGTGTATCGAGGGCGTAAAGAAGGTTATTTTGACGAGTGTGAAGTTTGACGCACGGGCGAAACGAGGGCGTCAACAATCACCCGAGGAAAAATATCCTTTCGATCTTGAACATGGACACAGTATTTTTTGTCCGGCACCCTCTGAAAATGCGACGTCGAGATTGGATTCTTTAAAAATGTGCTAAAATCATTTCATTAATTTTCGAGTAAGAAGAATTTAACTTATTGACTATATCACGAACAGTGTGAAGTTGGTTATAGATCAATGAAGCAGTTAAATAGCAGTTCGTCGTTGTCAGCAGAGATAGCGCCACTCAAAGGAACTTTACGCTCGATGATCGCCACTGGACTGAAATTGACAATATTGGCATCTTCACGCTGGCTAAGCAGACACCAAAAGGAACGTTTTCAGAGGGGGTCGGACAAAAAATACTTTACATAGACGCAATAATTTTTTTATATAATTGTTTAAAATTATATAATCCTATTTCAAAAATTTCGATGTCACAATCAAAAGAAAAATGGTCAAATATAACGTGTTAGTACTGTTAATATAGGTCTTTCAATAGCATTGGATACGACATCCAAAGTTTGGATGTCAGACCCAAAACTATATTAATATTCGATATAAATGGACAAGATACGATTCATACTTCCTCTGATTCGTTATCAGCGATCTTAAAAATTTTCTTATCCCAAAAAAAATCCATTATTTATGTACTTAATATATATATATATATATATCCGCCATATTGTATCCGTCATTTTTTTCCAACTTTGACTTCGGAATGGTAATCAGTAACCCAAAAAACCTCCGAGTAAGAAAATTTGGCTCACTTTGTGAGAATTTTCTACTTTTTGCTATTTTTTCGTGATTTCGTCCCATTGTTACACTGACGTGATTTGATGTTTTTAAGAGATCATTTTAAATTCAAATATCGTTTTAAAGAAAGACGAGAATATATAATGAGAGGTGTATTATACCTTTGAATCAATGCCAATGATTTTACTGCATTCTTCACATCCATTCGCGAAGACACTTTCGTAGCACTTAATACAGTAAGGATGTTCATCCCTCAAAACATATCGCTGTCCTGTAAGTGATTCATCACACTGCCAGCAGCAAAAGTGGCCGCTGTGCCAGTCCTTGCCCATTGCTTTCGTGTATTCGTCACTGAAAATCAACTGAAACAGAAATCGAACTGCTAAAGAAAAAAAAAAACAATGCTAAACTTATATATATATATATATATACATGAGCTTAAACCAATATTTATTTAATTCATACAAAGATCTTGATAGCCCTTGTGCCTATTACGATAAAAATGTGTTTTTCTTGTTTTTAAATTTTTCTAAATAAGTATGCGTGCGCGCGCGGGCGTGTGTGTGTGTTTGTGTGTGTGGAACCGTCAATTAATTATTAATGTAAATAGACAGTCAAAAATATTTTTATTATAACAATGTTAAAATTTTATCAATGTATGTGTACCGTGTACTCTTTCCCAAAATTTGGGTAAACCACATCAAAAATTAAAAATATGAATGTTTATTCAGAAAAATATGTTTATTTAAGAAAATGCAAGATTTTTTTCCACATTTTTGAAGCGATATTCTCAATTAACAGCAACTATTTGAAGTTTAATTTCTAATAATAGTGATTTTTTCATTTTTGATTTTCATGTCATTTCCACATTTATTCATGAAATGATTTCTCAATGTGCAAATTTTTTTATTGTAATGAGGAAATTAATTTTAGATAATTTTCCTTGTCCAAAAAATTTTTAATAATGAATAAAATAACTTTTATAAATAAACCAAAATGTTTACAACTTAAAAAAAATACCATGTGTTGAACAATTTGAATGTTTTTTCGCTGTTTTCGTCACACTCGATATGAATATAATCAGTATAAATTAGTGTGGCTGTAATAAATCGAAAAAATGCTATAAAAATATGCACTTTTAATTTTTTAATTTTTTTGGTAACTGTCACTTTTATCAACTGTTTCATGGCAATTAACATGATCTCTTCTGTAACTACACAAAAAATGAAATATGTGGCGACCCCTATATACATGTTAATGTTGTTAAACTAAAGCAACTAATGTAAATAAATATCATCCTTATTGCTTTGTTAACAATTGAGGGAGATATTTGTGCGAAAGTGCTGTGTTACCCTTGCTTCTTATTATTTAGTGCGCGTAAGTTGAGGCTTATAATAAATATTTAGAATATGTGGAAAAAAATTATCTTGTACCTGTAGATAATGTATTTATTCTTCTTTTCAACTCATAAAACCAGATATACCTATTCATTGTTTATAGGTTCGTTTTCGAACGAAATGTATTGCAATATAAGAATACCCAATATGGCCCATACTACGCAATATTGGGACAAAATAAAAAAAATAAATAAATAAAAATATAAACCTAAACCCAAAAACCATTTACTAAGAGAGAAAAACCTCCTACCAAAAAAGAATCTTGATACTGCAATATCTGCGAAGAAGATTTGGTGAAGGACATGCGTTTGTGCATTGTTTGTACGACCTACGTCCATGAAGAATGCGCTGGGTTATCGAAAGACGACAAAAACACTTTTTTGTATCCAAAGTGCAATTTAATTTCAATTTAAACCTTTAAAATTAAACAGAATTTTTTGCCCCTAAAATACATAATAGGCCATATTGGGTACATGTGTACCCAATATCGCCTAAATACACTTTTTTGTTTTGTCCAATTTTTGACTTCTTCAACAAAAATTTTGTTAAATTGTTATGTCTTTATTTGCTCAAAAGCATTCAATTTTCACAAACATTAATCAAAAGTAATTTTTTTTAACTTTAACATTACTTAAAACAACAATAAACGTTAGGTAGGCCATATTGGATAGAGTTACCTTGCAACATTTCAAGTAATTATCCGGATGCATAATTGTTTGGAGAGTGTATCTGTGGGTGAGTGTGTATGTGTAAACTTATAGACGAATGTCACCCTTTTTTGTTTACACGATAAACTAAAGATGGTTATAGATAAATTAAAACAAAGGATGTGTATGCTGCCCTCGCATGTATTTGATTGAAAACACAATAAATTAGCGCTGATATAAGATTAAATTTCCCCGAAGATTAGAATTGAAAACATTTTTTATGGGAGTTATGGGGTTTATAAGGGTGTGCCTCAAAGATATCCTATAAAAAAAATTCCATAAGAATTAAAAATTTTTTTTTGAGAACTTCCGGTAAACATAATAAATTCATAAATTTTTCTAACATTGTCCCATAAAGTTTCATAACATATATTTTTTTCATCAAAATCGGTACAGCCATTCTCGAGAAATTAATTTTTATTAATTTACCTTATAAACCCCATATCACCCGTACATTTTTTTTAAATTCTAATCTTCGAAGAAATTTAATCTAATATCAATGCTAACTTCTTGTGTAAATCTCAATCAGATACATGCGGGGGCAGCATGCACATGCTTATCCTGCTATGTCCTTTTAGTGTTTTATTTGACGTTACATCTCAAAAATATTGAACATATTGTTGTCGACAACTTGATTGGTTTTAAAATTACGCGAATTGTGTGAATAAGTGAATTTGAATACCATCTTAATTTAGTTTATTTTCTTTGTCAGAACGAGTACTATCAAAAAGATTATTATATAAAGACAGGAAATAATTTGCAGTAAAAAAAAGACTTATTTTTAAGTGAAAAATAAATTATTTACTAGTGAAGAAACATAGTATGTGTATACTTTATAACTAGGCAAAGATCTTTCTGTTTCTACGGTGAGGGAAATGTTTTTAAGACGAGGCGGAGACGAATGCAAAAGCCAGATTCGCACCACAGTCCCATTAGTAATGGCCAGAAAGAAGTGTACCTTTTCTTTTGAGACATAAAATTGAATAGGGCTTTCAGTTGTCCGTATCAAGAGTTTTGAGATGATGCATCGTTCGAATTAGGTTTTAGGTTATAGCCTTAACCTTAGCTTAAGCTTAGATTCCTTATAACCAACAAAACAATTTACACTCGTCTCGCGATTTTGCGAGGAACTGTCTCGCGATTCTACGAGCACAAGTTATATCCCACCGGCATTTTCTATTCTCAATTACGTCAACGCCCTAACCCTCAACTGTCAAACTACTCAAACTGAATAAATCAGGTTCAAAGTTGTTCGAGTTCTGAATCGAAAGCTGCTGTGTGGTTTAAAAAGATTAAAAATTCTTACGCGACTGGCACCAAAATTCATCTTGAATTTCTCTTTTCGTAGAAAAACACAATGTGCATAAAAAAACTGCTTCATCAAAACTTCGAAACGAAAAGTTTTCACTTGGAAGCCTCCGACCAACGAATCATTCTCGGTAAAACGAACAGTGCCGACCTTAGCCATTTTGACGCCCTAGGGCCACGGTGAGGGGGGCGGAGCGGTACCAAATGGGAAGTCGGGCGTCGGGCACCACTATTTACTTACAACCTTCGCGGCGCCCGACCTCGCCCCCCCGCCCCAAAGGCCAGTACTGAATACAAGCTAAGAAAAGACTCATTTATAGAAACTATGAAGTAAAATGTTTAAAAAGTTATAAATATTTTGTAAAAAATATACCTTCAATTCAAATGAGACTCAATAAAGAAGTAAATTAATAACATGACTATTTTATTAATTATACCCTTCATCAGTGGATTTTATACTGATTTTTACTCGAATTGACAAACTTGACCCATGCTCGGAACAAGTTAGTCAATTCGTCACCTCTCTCAAAAATAATCTGCCAGTTTTTGAGAAAACATTCTCAGTTTTAGTTAAGAGCAGGCGCGTAGCCCCCCTACGATATTTTATCAGATATTAAGTTATTTTAAAGACTAAAGGATTTCTAAATCATTATTGGATTATACGGACTGTTAAGGAATTTGACAATATTTTATGGAATTTCAAGTAATTATAAGGTAAATGCACCTATTTGCGTCAGTGCGCCTATTTGCGTCCAAACCTGATTAAATATAGTAAAAATGAATTTTTATGCTTATTGATTCATGAGGAGTATTTATTTTATTCTATTAACAATACTCTACATGCGCGTCCATT
>JAUEJJ010000003.1:993493-1010661 GCA_032164275.1 Synergus coniferae
AATTTTTTTAGCGAATCGGAATGGATTACACTTTTGTATTGGTCTTAAATTCTGTCGTAACCCTTACACTGACGCAAGGGGTCAAAGGAGTTTAAAAAATTGCAGTGGATTTTCAAGAATTTTAAGAGATTTAATAAGGCTTCATAGGATTTTGAGTAATTTTAAGTAATTTTAACGAACATCAAGGAATATCAAGTGATTTTACGAAGATTAAAGGGATTTAAAGGAATTGTATGAAACTTATGGAAATTGCTAAAATTAGACAAGAAATTACAGGTTTCTTTATTATAAAAAATTAAACATTCTTAATTACTTTGGAAATCCATTCAAACAGTTTAAAATCATTAGATTTGAAATTGTTTAGAATCCTTCATATATAATTAGTGCAAAAACGAGAAATTAATCGCGCGCTCCGCGATTAGTTTATAGTTTGTAGTGAGTTAAATAAAACAATGAAAAATTTCCACCTTCGGTTTAATAACTTTGCAATTTTTTTATCACTTGTGGAGCAGGTTCGATCACTATTTATTTAACTGTGAAAACACATGAAATTCAGGCCAATTATAAAATAAAAATTTATTGGAATACTTTATCCTGATCCAACTTTTATTACAGTAATACTGCAAGTAACATTTTCAACTAATCTAAGGCCTGCTGTAAATTTGGTTTGTACATTGATTGGACTTGACATACTAACTACTTCGATCAAACGAGATGTTACACTAAATGTCGATATTTACTTATTATTGGAAAGTATGATGAAATAGTACTTTATGCGACAAGGGGCGAAAGGCGACAATTTCAAGCGAAGCGAAGACAGATATCACACGAGTGAAATTGCCGCCTCTTCCCGTGTCACGTATATTATTTTTCATAACATCTATTGAAAATTTGACTTTCGATGCCTTGTCTACCTAAAACCATCAATTGTTCTTTACTTTAAACCCAGAGCTGAAACTATTACTTTCGCCCCGCTGTGAAGGCATTGAAAGTCGAATTTTCAATTTAGATATTATGAAACTATATATATATATATCGATTATGGATAATGTAGGAGGGATGTTTATTCTTTCATAGAAGCAATTTTTCGGTTTCTTAGAAAAAAATTTGTTTAAAAAAAAGTGATCGAACCTGCCCCACCCTCCCCTTCGTACTAAATAATCGTAGATGACTACGATTATTTTAAAAATAATTTAAAACAAGGTTTTAAGAAAATGATTAACCGTTTATAATAGTTATCGACACTTTCAGTGAAATTTTGTGGGCGGTATCTTCAAGGCCAAGACAAAACGCAGTTTTTAATAAGTATTGTGAGTGAATGAGCATGACAATAAACAAATACGTAGGTTTATATAATATTTTTGTTTCTATGTACCTTATGTGAGTACTGTTGTATGTGCTGGCTGAGCATTATTGTTTATAGTAGTGAGTATAAATTTGTAAGACGTTACGTGAATACTTTACTCAAAGACGGTTTTCATTATAATACTAATGTGTAAAGCGGCACATAGTATACATAAAAAATATTCTTTCTTTTAATGCCTCTTATATTTGTAATGTAAGAAAAGACGACAGACAAATTTACATCTCATATAATTTTCCCTTCCTTCTTTTATGAACTAAAACGTCCATAAATTGGTGCTCAATACTAAATTTTAAAGTATAATCTGAAGTGTCACCTGGATTTAGAAATGTGCTATATAATTCATAGGAGAAATATTTAAAATAAATGAAATAGTAATTTACGTGACAAGGGACGAAAGGCGACAATTGCACGAGTGTGAATTTAGATGCCCGAGCGAAGTGAGGGCAGATATCACATGAGTGAAATCGCTGCCTCTCCCCGTGTCACGTATATTATTTTTCATAACATCTATTGAAAATTCGATTTTCGATGCCTTCTCTACCTAAAACCATCAATTTTATTGTATTTTACTTTCAACCCTAGAGTTAAAACTCTTACTTTCGCCCCGCTGTGAATGCATCGAAAGTCGAATTTTCAATTTAGATGTTATGAAAAATCATTTTTCATAACAATTTCGCCTTTCATCCCTTGTCACGTAGATTACTTTTATTGGTGATACAGTTGTATAAAAATATTTAAAATCTTTTTTCGTGCTCATTTGAGTCAGTGACTCCATGGATGTACATGACATATATAGTTAAAATATTGTCTTTTTTATATTTCCCTTACAACCACACGATGCATCTCGCGATGGCGAAAAAAATGTTTTTCTACCGCTATATTAATTCAACCCTCCAGGTGGCACTTCATGAAGAGATAGAAATGAGTGTGTCTTATATCTTGAAAGGAAAATAAATAGAAGGAAATCAGCGGACAATTGTCGGCCACTGGCCAGCCAGCACATACACATCTTCGATTGCTCGGTGGTGGTTGTTTGGTGTACTGTCCACCTCGGTGATCGTAACCTCTGCATTCTGATCGTGGCTTTCTCGTCGCTTAGAAGTTTTCTTCACTTTACGAACTTTTCGTTCCGTGGTCGTGTACACTACACTGTCTACGTCCGCCATAATTCGAGAGTTCCGTTCGGTGCTTCTTTCTTCGTTACGAGATCGCCGGCGCTTTTTAACGGACTTTGGTTAAGCTTCTGAAGAAGGCAAAGGCACTTTCGAACAGAGGAGCTTGTGTTCCTTTCGAGTTTGCGAACTAACTGAAATCTAGGATCGGTCTGGCCAGGGCGTCATCGTATCAGGACGCTATTTTCGGCAACTCAACGACTCCAGAAACGCGCCATCTCCCCATCTTTCTCACCCTTTCCTACAAGCTGTTTTTCCATCTCACTTTATACATCCCTCTCATAGTCTACGAGCCTGCCAGCTTGCCTCTTTTACCACTACCTCCATTTCAGCGGACGATGCAGTGTGCCGGGTGCAACTTTTCTATACGATCCATGACGATATCGTCTTCGTCGCCCGCCATCCGCCACGCACCGCATTGCGTACTTTGATCAGACGAGGTATTTTGGGAATTATCTCGACGGATGTACTCATAGGCAATGTGGGAACAGGGTCGGCCGAAATCTAGAATAGTATTAATCGTCTTCCATACTTTTATACACATGGAATTTCTCGGAATTTCTTAATTGTACGTTCAATTTCATCTTGTGAAATCTCTCTTGTGCAATTTGACAATTTTATGTTAATACCCTACATACCCTAACAATATTCTCGTAGAATAATAGAAGACCCTGAAGTATTTATTAACCATTTAAACAACAGATTGGGACAATTCTGTTTGTCTGTTAACTGCATTAAAAAAGATATTCAATATTTTTTTAAGGTATTTCATTGTATGGCTTGTAGAAATGAAACACATGGCCTGTTTGGGCTCTTTATACACGGAAAAAAAGGTATGGTTGAGCCAACCATATTATGGTATACCCATATCATATGGTTGCTGAAACCATATTTGTAGTTGCTGCAACCAAATTGAATGGTTGCGCTGTCCAAACTTTTGCTGCAGTAACGATAGGATATGGATGTGCCATATTTATCCATATATATACGGTTGGCCCAACCATATCTTCCGTGCAGGGTGCTGTTCCGCGGCTGCAGAAAGTGCAAAGCACACTGAGAAAAAAATGCTGTTGAATCAAAAGTGCGCACTTTCGCGCTCGGTCAAAAGCAGATCTTATTGGTTCAAATAGATATACTATCGAATTCACAGCATCACTATCAAGCCGAAACATGTCCTATTGCTTCACTGAATATTCATTTGAATCAATTGTATCTGCTTTTGACCGAGCGCGAAAGTGCGTACTTTTGATTTAATAGCATTTTTTTCTCAGTGCAGAAAGCTGAAAATCGTAAGAGTGAAAAAGACTCGCTCTCTCTTTCACTCTTAAGATTTGCAGATTTCTGCTTTGCATTTTCTGCTGCCATAGTATACGGCACCTTCAGACCTGAAAAGCCAGCTTCCAGTCAGAACGCTGTCGAACCGTGTGTTTCATCACCTGTCTAGAACAGGTTTGAAAATTCCTACACGGATTCTATTCTCAATATTAGTGGATTAGTCGAACTTCTGTTTAAAGTACTATTATGAATAGTGAGTGGAATATGAGGTAAACGCAATCTAATTCGGAACGGTTTTTAATAGAGACCATTCAAGTATTATTAAAGCTAAGTTTAGGTATTTTTTTATCACCTCGGAAAACACAATTTTTGCAAAGTTTCATAGAATTAAAAATTGGCCCAGTAGTCAAAAAAATTCAGAATATCCTAGGGACGTCTTCGAAATCATTTGTCAGAAAAGCGGTATTATGAGTCAAAAATTACAAAAAAATTTGCCAGCTGTGGGAACACATTCTCATTGGACCTCGTGATTCGCGCTCGGTGTCGGGCGCTTCGAGACGCTTAACCAGCTTAGGCTCACTTTGCCAGCTTTATTGCTGTTACACGCTTTTGGTTTAATTATTTTAGTTTTAATTTACTTAAAGTTCTATCAACCTTAAAGAACACATTTTCACCCGGACACTCTCGCTTCGCGCACGATATTTGATTTAAAAATCATGTAAATCACGTCTTTCAAGCACCGGGGCACTTTTGAAGTTTGAAATTTTGTTTAAGTAAACAAAAAATACACTTACAGTCGGAAGTTAAACAGGTTTTTAATTAAATCAAACAATAGCATCACATATATTAAAAAATCGCAGCATTGATATTATTAAAGCGCATAATAACAATTATGGCATTGTTTTTTTAATGATCGGAATCGTATTCCAGGCAGACTTTTGAGTAATTTTAAAAAATACGACCTTTTTACAATGAAAAATAAAATTAGCTGTGAAGTTGTATCAACTTTTGTGTTCATTGAATGAACACTTTGCTTCCTCATAGAGGAAGCATTAATTATAATTAATCGAATGTATTAATATTAGGTTATCTGACTCGTGTGAACACAAAAAATGCATTAATCATATAAGTTAATCGATTCATCTTGACACGAGGAATCTTCATTTTCCTTACACTAGCTTAAAATTTTGATTATTTCAAAAATTATTGGCGAAAAATTAATTTTTGAAAATTACTATTAGGCATAACTTTCTTATTTTTCAATGAAATGCATTAAACTTAAAGGTGAATCGATTCGTCTCGACACAAGGAATCTCTTTTCTTGTTACATCTGCATTAAATTTAGATTATTTGAGAATTTATAGTCGAAAATTCAATTTTACCAAAATTATAAAAGTACATAGAACTTATAAAATATATTTTGTTAAACCCTTTTAAGAAATTCAAATTGGTATATAGTGGAATAACTATACAAAATTTCATCAATTTATCTGTACGTGTTCTCAACATATTGCAGGATCGTGACATACACACACACACACACATACGCGGACAATTTTTCAGGACATCATGTTAGACTTATTCCACTTGAATATGTTCAAAAACCTTTTTTTAGAAACAGGATTTTGTCACGATTACAAAGCTTCCTCTATGAGGAAGCAAAAGTTATGATCTTTGAAACTTGAAATTTGTGAAAAGACGTTTGAAAAAATTTATTAAAATATTTTTATAAATTTATATAATATATTTTTATTTATCAAATTTATTTACTGGAAGTGGCACCCAAATTGTTTCAAAACAGATCAGCTGATGTTTTTCAGGGGCAAAACAACCCAAAATAGTGAAAACACACAACTAAATAACAGAATGCTGCACATCTTATGACGACCGACAATAAGGGCCCTTTTCTTTTTTTTTTTTTTTGAAACTGAAAATATACCCACTTCCGGTTGCATTTGTAACAGAAATATGATGCCGATAGATTCAGTATGAGTCATAGTATGATCATATTTTATCATCACAAATCCGAAAATGGTCAATTTCGACCCTAAACTAGGAAAATGCGAATATCTCCTAAACTAAAAACGACAATAAGGGCCCCTTTTCATATGGGCGCCCACATAATAGTTAAAAAGACGATTAAAAAATGATCTTGATGATTTACTATTGATTCTAAAAAAATTTTTAACTGCAATTCTATTTAACTTTTTAGAAGCAAAATATCTACTCTTATTGTACCTCATTTCTTATTCGTCATTGTTCATCTTCCTGAATATAATAATTGTATATAGAATTTTTTAGTATAAAAAAGTGCTCTTAACAATTTTTAAATGCTCCAATTTTTTTAATTTGCATCCAAAGTGTCTGGCCAAAAAACTTGATCTTCATTTTAGCACACTAAATATATGGTATACAAGCAACATGTACTAAATATGTACTTGCAGTGACGTAGCAAGGGGGAGGTGATAGGTGTGACCCCCCCCCAAATGATTGTACCGAGTCGGCATCTTTTTAAGGATCTTTTTCTTTTTCCTAATGATGTCCCAAAGATATCCTTAGAACGTCTTAGAGATGTCTTTAAGACGTCTTTAGGATGACAATGTCTTTTTACCCATTGGGATGCTATAAAACAGTATTTTTATATGAAAATATTTCAGGCTACGAAATTGTTTATACTATAATACGAAAAATCTATTTTCTATAATCCTTCCATTTTGTCAATGGAGAAGAAGTATTATAGAAAAAATACCAAGAATGGTTCAGTTGAGTTGATCGTGTGCCAAGCTGGTCCTCTTATATTAAATTTCACAAGGGCGATGTCGAGAAAAAATAGAATCAACAGAAGGGAAGTGCAGAAACAAGAAGTAGAAAAAGAATGTTTTGTAATTGGTTCAGAATGTTCCACGCATCACCAATATTCCCACTTCTCGACGCCCACTTCTTAACGTCCGGAAAGTTCAAATAAGAAATTCCTCTGTATATGCAGATTCAAATTAATACAAAAATTTAATCTTGATCATATTGATATTGATATCATATCATATTGATCATATTTAATATTGATCATCTTATTGCTGAATAAGTGAGCACATTTTTAAATGCATCTAATAAATAAATCCTTAATGGTTTATTTTAAAGACTTTTTAAAGTTAATATGTGTGGCTTCTTGTAAAAAGTTAATTTACAAATTGAGTTCATAATATGCAGTCGGTCATAATATATAAAAAAGCCTTATGGTCAGTATGGCGTTACATATCACATGTAACGCATGTGATGATTGATTGAACTTTCTTATCCATTCTCCATACTTATAATAAAGAGGTGAATCTTAGAATGTGTATAAGAAATAATATTTTAAATTTATTTTGAAGTTACGTAATCTAGCTGTCTCACCGTTTCGCATTTTCTCTGCTGATGTCTGTGTGCCTACAGCCCATTGAAAGAAGACGAAATGGCTAATTTTGCGAAGACTGTTAACGATACACATGGTTCACCCAGTGAAGTGAAGGAAGTGAAGTGAAGTGAAGATGAATGTGAATGTGTATATGAATGAATATTGTCGACCTCTAGAGTGTGACAAGCGTAATCTTAACTAATTATTACATAAATTTTATTTGTGAGTGCTTTTTAGTTTAAGAATGATAAAGGAAATGGCCAATTAGAAGGGGGGGGGGGGTAAACCATTTTACCAATTTTCCTATATTATTAAAAAAGTACACGAAAAGTATTGGATCCAATACTTCTTTTTCATGAGGGACTGCAGAAATTTTGAAGATTTATTACAAATATAATTTCTCTGTATTTCGAAAAAAGGTAATGTTTTATTTTCTGGCTTGACGTTTTGATAGTAAAAACGGTCCATCTTTCTTTTAACAATAGTCCATGACCCTAAATTATAAAAGAAAATATTAAATACATATTTATTTTATTATATTATAAGAATTCTCAGGCAATATTTTCTTTTTTTTTTTAGCTGATAACACACGATGGAAAGGTATAAAAAGCTTTTTCGAAAAAAGTCACAAAATTTTCTTATCGTGATAGTAGAAAATGAGTTACACTTTTAAAAATACTCATGCATATATTGGGGTTAAGAATTCAACAACGCACCAATAGAGAGGGATAGAACTCTCGCGCAATATAAATCTGTCGATTAACTACTGTTAGGTAGACGAACATATTCCAAAACTTGGAAGACAATCGAAGAAAGTGACTTTCAAAGTTTGCTTAGTTGAGAAATAATGCCCCGTATAAATAATTTTTTAAAATATAAATATAATAAGGGCATGTGATACTTTGCCATAATTATTGTGAGCGTAAAATTGGCAAAAATGAATTTTCTCTTATGGTAATTACCACATGATCTTAATAGAATTGAAAAAATGGGCTCCTTGTAAATATTTCCTTTTCTTCACTTTATAACTGCCCACTAGTGACCAATCCTATACATAATATCTCAAACACGTACGAGATTGATATTTTTGGAGTCCCCACGCAGTGCACACGGCACCAATGAATATCTGAAGTTGACGACATTCTGCACAAGTAACAATGTTTTGTTAGAATCCTACCGTGTAATTGGCAGGATGTTTTGGCAACATAATTGACAATAATATGAGTTTATCCATTACAGGAGATTTTTTATTTTTATTCGAATACTTTAAAAATACACAATTTGAGTGTAAACACTTAAGTTGTACACTATTAAAAAATTTTGTTATTTACAACACCCTACAATAAAAAATATAATTTAAAGTTACGGTACTTGTATTGTAAAGCAAAATTTTAACACGAGTATGTATTATAACAATAAATATATTGTAATGTAATTTCACAATAGATTTTTCTTGAAATATGAATGAATGAATAACTTGAATCAAAAATAATAAAATACAATGTGTTTAATGTGCCATTTGTTACAAAAATTTTCATTAGTTGAAATTTACAAGAAATTACTCATAAATAAATTATAAAGCTCACCTGCAAAAAGTTTCTCATCTAATGACTTTTCATATTTAAAACATTGTTCAGTGTTTCTACTTATGCGATATATTTAATTCTTGATTTAGATTATGACTTATGTACGATGATACGTTAGGGTTACAAAATTTAAAATTTTTTAAGAAACATTTAGTTTAAACCATATATGCACTAAAGTTTAATATTTCTCATAATTCAGTGTATAAAAACATTTATTGTAATACTGCGTTAGGTTTTCGTAATTAATTTGCGCTTAGAATTGCACAAAATTAATGCGTGGATTACATTAAAGCGTCGACTATTCCGCATTTCATAAGGTGGTTATATGGTAAGTTATCGTACACTGAATACAAACCGAGAAAATTAAAAAAAATTGTTTAAATTTTTATTGCAAAGATCTATAAGAAAATGATCGTACATTATTCCTAAATTTTTTAATAATTTTTATTCAACGGGTTCTAGGCTTGGCTGTTAAAGGGTTAAACGCCTGTCCCGGTATTGATAAACTAAGCCAGAATGTTTTCTTCCTGAGAAGAACGGAAGATAAGATCCTTTGTGATCTTTTGTGTGAGAGACCTTGACTCTTTGCAACGAGCAACATTTCATGAACTTTCTGCTTTTGCGAAGCGCAAGTACTTACCTTCATGAGAATGTGTTCCATAGGGCTGATGGAGTCTTAAGTAAATTATTCTCTTTTTTACATTCTCATCAGTAAAATGTATTAGAGTTGTGTAAAATTTGACCCCCCCCGTGGTTGTGAAATATCCACGTTTTAAGACCCCTTGAACCAAAAAAACATGTTTTTAACAATGTGTCTGTCTGTAGATTTTAGTTTGTAAGCACAATAACATTCGGATCTTTTGATATACACTTTTAGTGTCCTAAAATGAAGGTCAAGTTCGTTAACCAGCCATTTTGAAAATTTTTAAAACCACCTTACTTTCATTTACAAATTCTATCTAAGGATTTTCGTAATAAACAACAAGCCGAACAATGTATCCCTATGACTTTTTTCGATTAAAAAAAAATAATTGTCAAACTTATAACATTTAAAAAATTAAAAAAAAACGAAAAAAATAAATAGAAAATTTGAAGCCAATTAACGCACGATATAGGAAAAGTCAAGAGATAAAAATTATTTATTTTTGAACGCCCTACAAGACTAGTACAACAACTTTTTGAATTTTCTCGAAAATTCCAAAATATGAACTGGAGCCAAATAAAGCGAGATACAGAGAAAATGATAATAAACATAATTATTAGTTTCAAAAGAATCTACAAATTTTCCCTTGACCATTTTTGATAGGGTAGTTTTCGTTTTAATCGTGAAAAATATTGTTGAAAAATTAAAAAAAAAAACATTTTCTCGACAAAAAACGTGAGATCCCAGTGGGCAAAAAGACGCTGTCATCCTGAGGACATCATAAAGGCTTCTTTACAACGTCCATGTCAGTCTCATGTTCAAAAGATGTCTTTAAGACATGAGGCATCTTTTGGACATCAATTGAACTGACATGGACATCCTAAAGATGTCTTAAGGACGTCCTTAGGATGTCAATGTCTTTTTGCTCACTTGGATATGAGAAAATATTACAAAAAAATTAGCATTAGCCCTTTAGAAGGTCAAATAAAAGTGCTGTTAAACATTTTTTTGTAAGACCAAGATTAAATTATTAAAATAGTTGTTTTAATCCTCTTTTTAATGACTTATTTTGAATCTATTATACGGTGAAGAAAGCCTAGTGCAGAGCGCGAGGTTTAAATAATTTTTAAATCTAGTATGGAGCGCGAAGCTCGAGTAAAGTTTTTGCAAGTCACTAACATAAACTTTTTTATATTAAGTTAATTTTATTATTTTGATATATCTCTGGAAGTTGCTCATTCCTCTTATCTAGTTTTAGTCATTAATTACGTACGGTTATTTTACTGTTTTATTCTATGTGAGTTCTGAAAGTTTCCTGCCTTGTCTTGCCTTATCCCGCTAATCTGAAATTTTGGAAATATCCTGCTTTATATTTGGAATTAACTTATGTCTTCTGAAAATAACTTGCATCACATTAGACCAATTCTACATTATCCTGTTCAATTTTGAAGCACTGAAGGATTTTATGAATCTTTTGGAACGCCTTCAGTAACATAAAGGAATTCAAATAATTCAAATCCGGCCTGATCTACTGCAGCGCACTCTAATAATATCAAACATTTTCCGATCGTACCTAAAGACCTTGAATAAATCATGTGATGGATGAGATTGCTGAAAATCCTTGTGCACGGGGCCCAATTATAATTGGCAGTAAGTTCCTGTGCATTTTTGGGGATTTATGTATAGGGTGGACCTATACGAATTTAATTTAATAAAAAAATACCCTTCTACCGATGTAAAATTGAAACAATTTATTGAAAATGAATGTATGCAATTTGTAAATGAAAAATGATATTATTTAAATGTCTACCACGGTTCTTTTTACAGGCCTGGATATCTGATGGTCAAAATTTTCAATAACTCTCTCCAAATAAACTGAGAGGAACGACCTCAATTTCGGCCTAAATATTGATCTACAGGGCTTGAATTGTTCGTGAGGGATTGGCATATAGTTTACTTTTCAAATAACCCCAATGAAAAAAATCCAAAGGAGTCAAATCGCACGATTTTGGTGGCCAATTCACATTGGAGTTCTGAACTATTTCGTGGCATATACTGATGGACATTTTGTGCCCAAAATTGGATAAAATGGATGAAGACGACCTTTGGTTCCAATAATAGGGTACAACAGCACGCATAAATTGTCAAACACTAAATTTATTGGCGATTAAGTTTGGTGATCGTATAATTTCCAGGAATTCCGATGAGAATAGGCCACCAAAATCGTGCGATTTATACACTTTTGACTTTTTTCTTTGATATTGTTTGAAAAGTAAACTGCAATGCCAATTCCCCAAAAACTATTTAAGTCCTGAAGAACAAGATTTAAAAAAATTGAGACCGTTTCCCCCAGTTTACTGGAGAGAGTCATCGAAAATTTCGACCATCATATGCACGCCTGTATAAAGAACCGTAGTGGACACTTAGTGATATAATTTTACATTTATAAATGACATGTGTATATACCATTCATTTTCAGTAAAATATTTCAATTTCACGTCGCAAAAAGCGTATCTTTTCTTCAATTTAAATTCGTACTAACAGATGGTCCACCCTATATTTTCAGTGTATTAAATTTATTTCGGCCAGTGTGACGTACGGATTATTTACGACATTAACCCTAAACTGGTATACTGATCGCTGGCTCATTCTCTAATGGTGAACTGGGGTTCCACGACATCCCAAACTTGTACCGTAGCACAATGCTTTCTATTTGTAGTATAACAATTTTTAGGTAAGCCATTTTCTTCGTTTTTTAATGTAGAAAACAATGGTAAAAATAATATTATTTTAATTTTTCAATAAATTTTGAATAATTTGATAAACATGAAAAATGCCGTAAATATTCCGCAAAATTGCCGTTTCTTAGGAAAAATAACGTAGTTTCTCAAAAATATGACCGATTTAAAATAAAGAAACTGATTTCAAAAGAAAAATAGTCACAATTTGAGAGCATATAAGCCACTTTTGCTTTTGCTTAAAAAACATAAGTATTTGAACATATGAAGTAGAGGAAATTAGAGGAACCTGACAAATGGAAAAAATCTTAAAAAATACTACTAAAATTGATTACTAAAATTCGTATTTATTATAAATAATCCAAAATGGTTATTAATACTCCAAAATGAGTAATTAATTCACAAATTCATCCCAGAGGACATAAAGACGCTGACATCCTGGAGGCGTCCTAAAGACTCCCTTATGACATCCATGACAGTCAAATTGATGTCCAAAAGATGTCTCATGTTTTAAAGACGTCTTTTGGACGTAAGACGTCTTGAGGACATCTATTGGACTGACATGGACGTCCTAAGGATGTATTTAGGACGTCCTCAGGATGACAATGTCTTGATTTTACCCACTTGGACTATACCAATTTTTTTGGTATTTTCATTTGTAACGGTATGGATGTGTCCTGTATATCGGCACATCCCTGCACATAGGCAACCAGTCGTGCTGGACCCGGTCTCGACACCTCGCTGCGCGCGGTGTGCAGCACAGCAAGCCCAAGCAAGCCTCCTCCCTAATACGGACGGATGGCATTCAGGTTGTTTTCTCGCAACCAAGGTTTCCGAAAGCAGGCGTAAAATCGACCGCTTGGACCACACTCGGTATCATGTACCAGATCGCAACTGTCCATTGTCTCGATCGCATCGCAACTCTCGTTGCGATCCTGCTTTTGAGGGAGGCTTCCTCTCAGCCTGGGGTACGAGTCTGGATGTCTGCTACCTCTTGGGTTCTTGCAACGACCTCTACGATATGAAGGTACACCTATATATTCTCATGCGAAAATTGTGCACGCTGTCTCGGGCTACGATTTTCATATTTTACTGCCATTTATTTTTATTTCACTGTTTTTTTTTTTTTTTTTTTTTTTACGTAGAACGTTCCTGCGTACGCTGTACCTGGCTATGGGAACTTATTTTTCTTAATGTTCTTACGCACGTGAGAACTCCTGCTATTAACCTCTTTGTACGCTACACCAGGCTGCGAAGGTTCTCTAATACGAGTTTCCTTGCGTATAAATATATTTCTCACGAATAAATCTCTTTCAAACCGAGTTTCTAATTAACTATTTTGAGTTTATCTCGCGTGGAAAATTCCATTTATTAAAACTTCGCCGACATAGAATTCGTAAAGTTTGCACACTTAGATTCTATTTGATCCGCGATTTGTCCTGTAAAATTCTGAGTTGTTCCTAATAAAATTTGTGTTGGATGAACATGCTCAGAATTTAAATTTATTCCGCTACCCGGTTTGACTTTGTTATATCGTGAAAATACTATGATATTATTGTAGAAATTCGTTGAAGAATTTGAGAATAAATAAATTTCGGACTTAATCTCCGCGAACTTATATGGATATTATATTTTTATGAAATTGAAGATTTGATTCGTAAAGTGTTGATGAACTTACCAAAAAAGATATTTCTGTAATTGAGTAATCCACTTTGTTATTTATTTTGCAATTCACGTGGTCACGATAATCTATTTTTGAATTGTATCGAGTCATGCCCAGAGCAATAATAATTAGTATTGTATCGAGTCTCTCCGTGCTCACGTGTTTGCACCTTTTCTCTATATATGAATAAATTGTTACTTTTGTTGGTAAAATCTGTGTTTATTTACTCACTGCCTCAGGTCTAGAACTTAAGTTTTCTAGAGTTTGGCAATTGGCCTCTTTTAAATAACAAGTTAAAGAATTTTATAAAAACAATATTAAGTAAAGTTCACCTAAGATTGGTAAGACTTTGCACGATTGCAGTCTGTGACCGATGATAACAAAAAAACTGAAATTCACTTATTAAGACAATTTTCAAACTTAAATGGTTAAACTCGGGTGCAGCGTAACCCCACACGATATTCACTTCTGTACAGAGCTCACATGAAACACTAATGCGCTCACTCGTTAGCCGAGATCGATTGCCAAATAGTTGAAGTGAATCATGATTGGAGTCCTTCATTAAACTATACCTGACTGTAACCAGAATCGTATTTTAAATTTTGAATGGGGTGTCGTGGAACCCCAGTTGACCAGTCTAGGGTTAATATAACGATCTAGAATCAATTGGATCGAGTTAGACTTGTAAAACATCAACTGTAAAATGCAGCTATACTACGTCACATATAATAGCAACCCCAACAGAATGTTTGAAATCAACCAATGGTAATCGAGCCTGTTGTTAACGAAGACAACAATGTCGTTTTCTCACCAACTTTCATCGGACAGCTTCCAGAGCATCAGCACTGCGCGTTTCTTTTTCTTGCCGAAAAATTGTATTAAATTGCATCGTTTTGAATTTCGTGTAATTTTTTTCCTTTATTTGGACTATGTAAGGTAACGCTTTGTTTTGTTTAGAAGAATTCCAATGGTAATATGCATAATTTTTACTTGAATAATTGATATTGGAATTCCTAGATTGAGATCCACATGAATTTAAAATTATAATGAAATAAATTTATAAATTGTTATCCTTTATATCTGTCTCGATTTCTTTAAAGTTGCAATTTGGTTTCTCGTCTCGCCACTCTCTACCCAGTCATCACAACGCTTGTCCTCGGTTCTGCTGATGAATATAGTATTTATATAATTTTGGACTGACCTAGAAATTCTGGCGCCCAACTAAACGTTTCAGTGTTGTATTATCTCGAAAACCGTACACAGTGTCCCTAAATGAAAAATAGGTTCTAATAAATCAAATCCATCAGAATTAAAATCGTAGCTAATCCTTTTTTCAATTTAACACAGAAACATAAAGTGTGAATACCGGATATCCTGAGTCATTTACCATATATGAAAATCTTTATCAATTAATTGCCCAATGAGAATTCGTGAACTTTCTATAATCACAAATTGGACTGAAGAGGTTTTATCAAAAATTATTTTTTATAACATCCACACATCTCTATTCTGATTTCTTCATTTCACTTGCCTAAAGTTATCGACACATTGTAAGAAAACAGTACTTTTACTTTTTTTTAACAAGTAAACACTTGCCAAAATGAATACTGATTGTGAATTGTATGGCTTAGCACGATAGCAATCTTTGACAAGCACGTTGGTTGACATATTAAAAAAGTAAAAACATGCGTTATCATTGTATCAGTCTCGTATTTTCTAAGAAGATTTTAACCGTCTGAAGTCAATTCTTTTGCAGGTAGGGCAAGTATGGTACAGCTATAATGAAACATATATTAAACTCACACTTTGTTTTTCTGTATTAAATTGAAAAAAAATGATCAGCAAAAATGTTAATTTATATTGTTTTTAGGTAATAGAACGGTGACAAATAATACCCCGTTGTCCATTTTCTTTGATATTTTTGTTCAACTCATTTTTCATTCAAAAACACCGTGAGTAAGAGATACGTTAAAAATAAATTTTTTTGGGTTTTTTAAAGGGGGATGTTGTAACTAAAGTCTTGCGACTGATTAAAATCTAAAATATTTCTGGTATTCATAAGATTACATTTTTAAATATAATACTTAGAAATTTAACAAATTTCGGTTTCCATCGTATAAAAGAGTATATTTTTGGCTAGTACTGAGAATTTTTTCATGCACTTATGTTAACTATTGAAAAAATGACAGCTTATTTTTGAAAGATATTTCTTACATAAACCTGCGAGATTCAATGAAATCATAATGGAAGTCTTTGCATAACTTAATACACTTGTATTAGGTGTGGTGGCGCTGTTAATATTTCCGTTGTTTAAAAAAAAAGCGTTAGCCAATTGACCCCCTTGGCCAAATAATCCCGGTCTCCCCTATGCGACACAGGATGCGACGTTATAAACGAAGTCCTAAATTGAAATAGTAACCGATGTAGTTTACGAAGTTGTTTCCAACGTGGTTTTCGGCAACTATAATATATAGAAAGCGTTTTAAACTATGTTAAATGTGAGCTTTTATCAAATGTTAAATCAGCGAATTCCTGTTAACCTTAAATTAATATTAATATATTATTATCATATAAGAATATAAAATTTAATATCCGATTACACGAAAAAAAAAGTTAATTAAATTTTATAGCATTAATCCTATAGTAGAGGACAAGAGCGAAGCTAGAACAAATATTTTAAATTTTGTATAACTTACAGTATTTAATGTAGAACAGTTCTGTAAACTTTAGATTGAAGTCCGATTTAAAAAAGTTCTATAAAATATATCGAGAAGTTCATGAAAAAATGTTGAAAAGTTTCATAAAAATTGTATTTGAGTTATTGAGAGTTTGTAAACTACTTCAATATAAATTTTCTAGAACTGAGTTCTAGAAAATGAGCTGCGCAGTGCGCAGGTAGCGACATTCTTTGCGTCTCTCGCTCACCGGGCTGCAGGTATAGCTTATAACTTAGATTTTGTTTTTATATTTCAAGTTAGGTTTAGCTGCGATGCTTTAGGCGTGCATTGAGAATGTAATGCAAAAGTTTAAGGACTCGAACCCGCGGCGAATAATAAAAATTTCCATATCGTATGTTTATAAATAGTGTAGTGACCACGGTTTTACATACAGTTACATACAGGTCTTGTCTTGACTCGACCCATGCAATTTCGGTAGTACGAGAACGCCTCTTATTGTCTGCATTTTTAGGGCTTACCGTGGCCACAGCGTAGCGCCAGCAGTAAGGGGATAGGAAGAGATAAACCACGGAGGGATAGAGATGCGCTTGCGCGGCACGCACTTATGCCCAGCCCTATCCGACTCTTTCAAAGATGGCCGTAAATATATGACC
>JAUEJJ010000003.1:1044154-1054805 GCA_032164275.1 Synergus coniferae
AAATTTTTAGAAAGCTGCAAGAAAAAGGTTTCCGAGCAGATGTGCAATGGTGAGCTAGTGATTCACTCTGTCAAACACTACCCGAACCCAAAATAACGACATTTTTTTTTATTCTATACGCGCTATTATGCACGCGAAATGCGCTTCTGATCTGCAAAAAAACACAAAAAATGATTTTGCGATATTTCAAAAAAACGAGCGGCTACGATTTTTATTCAACCAGATTTTGAAAATGTGGACACGTACGAATAAGTCTCGGCCTTCAATTTTTGTCGACAATTTTTTTGTACTTATCGCCACTTGAAGCTCAGTATGACCGGCTTATTTCTTCATATTTTTAAACAAAAATTTGAGAAAAAGATGTTTAAATCATAAACTATAATATGTAGAATAGTATAGTAAAGTTACCTTAACCGGATTTAAAAAGAAATCAGAAAAAAAGTGTTTTTTTGTTTCACCTGCAATACCGAAATCCCCCTTATTTAGAGCCAAGATAACTTTGAAACGATATTACGCTGATTCTATACGAAGTTTCAACTTGAAGAAAGTTTTGAAGATAAAATGAAACATTTAGAAAATTGATGCCAATTGTTTCTGTATAAAGTTTATTTTGGAATGTGTGAAAAATTCTGAGTGAAAAGGTAAAAGAAAAACTGTTTTTTATTACAAAATTCATAACTTCTATAAATTAAATTATTTTTGGTTTAACCCTTAAAGTGCACACTGGGATCACCTGCCATCGTTTACAACATCTTGATGACTTTTTTAACATTAACTTCTAAAATACCATAAATAAATCAAATTTTCTTAGCACGATTAGCCGAGAATGTTTTGTTGATCGGAGCCACCGAAGTTGAAACTTTCCGTTTTAATGAAGAGGTTTTCTTTTAAATGCTTTGTGCTTGTTTTTGTATTATTTTTAACATTGACCAACTTCTTCCAAAGAAAATGGATCAATTTGCCCCGGCTATGTTTTTTAAAATTAAATTTTTTGTACATTATGAAACCCAAGCAATAAATTTGAATGATTCATCATTTCAAAGCTCTTGGTATGGACTGTTGAAAACCATATTTAGTTTTATCTATATTGATTATTTATTAATCTATAAAATGAAACAATAAAAAAGTAAAAATTATACTCATTTCCGTCAAAAGCAGATTTTCAATAATATTTCTTACACAAGGCTTGCAAGGGTATTGGGTATTCAAATCGAACTGAGGTTTTGTGTGTGAGCAGTACTCAATGAGAGTACTTATATGTATATGCTAAAGCCATAGGACGCACTACTTAGCCATTGTCGAGAAAAAAAATTCTAAAGTTTGAAAAAAAAAAATTGTATTACAATTTGATAATTCGCTGTGATCAATTATTATTTTTTACATTATTGAACAACAATTTGAATAATTTCTAACTTTTTGATAATTAGAACTTATAAAAGATCAAGAAATTTAAATAGAAAATATACACTTAAAAGCTGATTACTGACCCGCTATTTCTAGGCCGGGTTCACTGTTACTCCCCCCCCCCCTCTCAGCGTCCCTCGGGTGCCTATATATACCTTCGAAGAGCTCGTTCGCTCGAAGAGGCAGTGATGTATCAGAAGTTGTTTACGTGGCGACCACGGTAGCGAATTATTGGTGGCACTGGTGCCCGGTTCAGAGACGATATATGCGGTCCTGAGTTTTTACCTAAATCAGCGTGCTGATTATTGGCCACCCAGATCCGAAGGCGGCCAGTAATCAGCTCTTGAGTGAACAAAATACAAAGTTCTTTTAAATGATAAACACGTCTTCGGTCGAGCGCACTCGACCTACGACTCGTTCTGTAAACATCGCGCTCGACAGAAAACGCCTGCCACTATCCCTCAATGTATAATATACTATTTTTCAAATTTTAGAATTTTTTTCTTGACAATGGCTAAGTGAATTCTTATGGCTTTAGCGTATAAGTACTCTCACTGAGTACTGCTCACACACAAAACCTCAGTTCGATTTTAATACACTACACCCTTGCCCTCTCCTTGTTAGATATTTAATTTTTAATTAAAAAATTTTTAATTATAGAAATTTTGACTGTACTTTTGAAAAAAAAAAGAGAATTTACTGTTAACTTTATTGATAATAAAAAAAAAGCATAACAATATGTTTACCTGCAAATTCAAAAGAACTCAGTACTATCAATATATTTTTGAAGAGTTTAAATCGTGCTTATAAAAAAATTATAAGAGTTTGCAATTTGTTAAGGTAGTTGTCTCGCGGCAAAAACATTCAAAAATTTATGCTCAGATAGACATAAGGAATCACATGTTCTCTCCTAACCATTGATCAAAAATTTTTACTAGGTTTGTATAATAACATAGAAGCGTCCTATATACGTAATACACACATTCACAGTCACGGTTCGCATGGTAACGATAGTGGCAACGCTGTAATGTCATTCTCTGAGAAAATTGTTTATATCCATATATTCATAATGTACAGAGACTTCATGCGCAACTTCATGGGACCAGTCCCATCTGAAGTTGCGCAACGAACAATAATTTTAATTTTCTTTAAATAAAATCCGCAAGATATTTTTCTATACATTTGTAGTTTTTTAGAGCAATGGTAAGATTTGTTTTCATACTAGACTTCATAATATGACGATTGTCCATATTAGCTATGGGAGACCCATGCAAAAAGTACTAGGCATAATTAATAATATTCGCCTCTTTAGAAACAGACGATTAAGTTAAATTAAAATTAGAGCATCGTTAAATAACAATATTTTCTACATATTTTGAAAATTTTAGACAATTCGTAAGAAGAGTTCGATTTCGAGACAACTACCTTAATTTTTCTAAATTAAATTAAATTTTCTCTAAATTAAATTTACCATAGAGAACTTAAAAAATCGAAATTTTTTCTGTAACACAGTTATTTCTAGAAATAATAGAAAATGGTTCAAAATAATGATTAATTAAATTAATGACACTTTTGCCAGGATTTGCTCTGGCAGTCTGACGGTTCCTTAAACTGCTATAAATAAGGTTTCATTTAATCAGATTTTAAAAGTTTAGTTTTATGGTGGATTCAAAATGACAATGGGATCTCGGACTACATGGAATTTGATATTTGTTAAATCAGAATAATGTAACATGTAGGAAAGGGGTTTTTATACCATTCTTACTTATTCGTACAAAGGGGGAAGCAGGGTTAGAAGTGACCTGAGAAATGCTTATATACTACTTGAACGACCCCAAATTTTTGGTCGGGTTTTTTAAAAATTTTTTTTAGCACCCTAGTTGAACATTTTTTAATTTGCACATTTTTTCAGCAGATCTTGAATCATCAACTATTGAAAACAGTTGGCCGTTCCCTAGTGGAGCTCTGGCTGTGACTTGTGTAACGTATTGAATGTCACATCACAGGCAGAGTTCTAGTTAGGTAACAGTTCAAAATCACAAATCATCACCGCAACAGAAGAACGAAATGACACATTTTTTTTCTTATATAAATTTTAAATTTGATTTTATGTTTCAGATATGAATTTACTCGACTTTGGGGATCCATTACTTCCACTGGAGGCGCCATTCGACTATGCCTTCACGTTAGGCACCGACGAGGGTATGTCCGATCTCTTTGACTTCGATTTTTAGAAGCCGCGAAGACAATACCTTTTCACACTGTTCCGAGTTCGTCTCCAGGGAGTTTTGCGCGAACACTCCCCGAAATGCAATTTTGTACTTAACGGAAGTACCTTGCTAACGCCGACTTTGCGATTCGCTCGGTAATTACGTCTAGATCTTTAGCGTTAAAAAATTACGATTATGACTACGATTTATATTTGTAGACTTTATAAATGAAACAGATTCAAAAAAAAGGTCCTTGCTAAGCAAGTAAAATACTTCGGAGAAAGCTCAGAATCAAATTAAGTATTTTATTTAATGAAATGCAACAATTTTGTTTGTAATATTCATAAGATTATTTCCAAGAAAGTGTTCTCTCTACCTAAGAGTTAGAAACTTTGAAAACTTAAAACAAAAGGCAAAATCACAACAAAGCGTATTTTCTTCACATTGTATTTTAATGAAAAAAAGGATGTAAATAGAAATGGCGTAATTGCTGAGAATAGTCGACGTTTCTTGGTTCCGGATCCGCAACTCTCGTAAGACATATCACGTGACTGATGAGACGCTAGCGCCTTCTGGAACTCTTGGATGCGAACGCCAAACTACTCTTGGTGCAATTCATGTAATTTTTTACTGCGTTCGCAGCCGAAAACGCTGTCGCGTGTCGGAAAATGAGAACAAACAATACGGCGAAATAATTGATTAAAATGTGTAATAGTAGGTAATTCAAATTTCTTTGCGATTCTTTTCGGACAAAGTCTGCTAGATTCCCAAAGAGTCGAGATATCCAATCTATATGTCGACATCAGGTAGAAAATTGATAAAAATCGGAATGAATTGTTGAGATTTAAACATATTGCTATGATAAAATGATTGTAAATAAAGATTAGAAATGAAGAAAGGAGAAAAGTTGCAAATTTCTGGTTTCAAGTCAAATTACACGCCGAACAAAATTTTGTAATTTTTTTTTATCGAATACAGTATTGGTCTATTGCATACGGAACTGATTTTCCAGTTTTCACACTATCAAATGCACGCCTTTTAACACATCAATATTTATGCTGACTGGGTAATTAGCTATTAATTGTATCTCAACTGTACGTCTATATTTCAAAATAAGCAATGTGTTTTTAGGTTACCATATGAAATTTTTGACGACGTATTTGGAAACTCTGGTGGTGGGGATTGACTGAATTTTGTACGTTTTACATTCATATTATACGTATACATGGTGAACTACATGTAAATACGTTTAAAGAATCATATCAGTTATCTGGAATAACTGACGTGACACAGCAGTGCTTGGCAAGCTACCGTGTTATACAAAGATTCACATCGTGAAATACATATATCGTATTCCCACTACTGGAGTTATCGAACATATGTGCGAACCTGAAAGGTATTATTAGTACATTGAATAAAGCAATAAACATTTCAAGCATGTTGCTATGAATCTGTAAATGTGCACTTGCTCTAGTATCTTTCTGATCATGTGCATTAGCCAACATAACCTTACCAAAACAATTAAATTTCCATATATAATTTTCATTCATGTAAAATGGTTGAATAGTTGCATGTTCCCGCAGTTCATGGTAAGGCGTTTTTGCTCATGAACCTTTCGTTGACGTTACTTCATATTCATAAGACAGATCTCTCATTTAACAAATAACATTTCATCAATGATTAAAGTTCTTTGAAGTTTTTATTAAAGATGTAATTAAAAAATAAAGTATTAAGAAATTCCTTCATTACGGTCTAGGCTAGACATTTACTGCGTTTTAAATAAATTATGTTTTACTATAAAAGCCTAATGGTGTGCTTAATGTATGCTTTTTAAAATTTTATTTAGATAAAAAGACACGTTCACAATGAATCCCAAAGTATTATTTTTCATCCAGTTTAAATATCCATTTAAAACTCAAAAATTCAAATTCACTTGGAAATACACGTGGAAATCTACGTGAATTAATCCAATCACGTTATATTCCACCTCAAATTTACATCGTGTTTTAAAACAAGACACGTAATAATTTATGAGGGTTTTCCTATCTACATAAAAACTCTGAAAAACATCTCTAGGCTGTGGTGGAGTAAGGTATGTTACTAAAGTACCACCCGAATTTTACGTGTATTTCCACGTGTTTTCTATTCTCTTTCTAAGGTCAAAACATTTCAAATAAATCAAAACTGTTTAATGTATGTATTTGTCTACTTTACTGTTACTAAACGTTCAATAGACTCGACTAATAGCTAATGACCTGGTCATCTGGAATAATATATAAATGAAAAAACAGCCTGCATCTCACAGTGTTAATCATGTAAAAAAAAAGTATGCGTCGAGTGCAGCACGTGGAACCCAATCATTGGCCTTACTTTGATTACAATAAAATTGGATAAGTCACACAATTTCATGCTTTTAAGCAAATGGCCTCGTGAACAGTTTTACTTATTTTTCTTAAGTTCAACATTTTTTTTTCACTTCAAACAAATATATGACACAGTCTTATTACTGTTATTCTTATATCCTATTATTAGAGGGCTCCGAAAAAAGAAACATACCAGATTGGATCGACTTGATTTTTCATTTTGTCGAATTATCCTGGATTAGCCACGATTAGCGTGGAAATCAGCGTCAGATAATAAGAAGTTTCAATTTTAATGGAAATTCATGTTCGGAATTATAGCAAATTAGTAAATTATATTGGTTTGTAATTCGAGCCAACTTGAATAAATCTTGCACATCCTTACCTTCTATCCACTGAGTATCTTCTTATACATACATTGAAATTATATTTGTTCCCGTGATGCACAGAAAACTGTATACTTAATGTTTAACATTCCTTGGAATCTCAAATTGATATTCAACGCAAAATGTTCATTTATCAAAAGTTTATCTTTAAGGCACTCATTCAACTTGGTACATATTACTATTGTAAAAAAAACTGTTCCCCTTTGAACACATGTAAGTTTGCAGTTATTTTTCCTTAGATTATTTAAATGATAAGCAGGGAATATTTTTGTTAAAAATTTCGCCAAAACGTTACATAGTCCGAGAGCGGGCGCTTCTCGACTATTCTATCTGGTCTCGAGCATGGAGACGAACTCAAAACCATCGTGTACAAGATGCGAAAGCAAGCGAAAAAAACTCTTAAACTATATCGTCACGTGTAAACACATATTTAATATTATTATACTGTAAGAATTGTCTAATGATCTATCTTCAGGATACATTGCCATTCTTAGAAAATCAGCCTTCTATTTCGAGCGGGAAACAGAGTCCGTCTAGCCTTAACACTTTCAAACTTTACCTTCAGAATAAGTACTTCTACCCTTTGCCGGTCGTAAGAATTATCCATTCCAAATCTCTATCTCTCTTTTGTCCTCTCACACTATCGATAACACTATCGATAAATGGACCGATAATGCTGTGGGGAGCACTGAAATGGCCTCTAGAGAGAGAAAATGATCGGAGAGTTAAACCTGTCTCTTTCTAGATAAAGCATTCTAGGTCGAGAGCATTTTCCATAGGTGGTAGCATCCTGCTCTCGACTAATCAACTTTATCTAGAAAGAGGCAGGTTTACCTCTCCGATCTTTTTTCTCTCTCTAAAGCCAATTTGATGGTGTAATCCCATATGAATCCCATGTCGGCAGAAAACGTCGACGTAAAGCAAAAACTCATGAGAGTAACAGAGATAGATAGATAGATCTGATTGTCTCTTTAACTCTCATGAGTTTCTGCTTTACGCCGACGTTTTCTGCCAACATGAGAGTGTACCTCCAGTGCTCCCCATAGCATTATCAGTACATTTCTATATGTTGATGTCTCACGTAGACATGTTCGAGCTTTATAACAGGCAAAGGGTGAAAAAAAATATATATCAAAAGTCTGAACATTTTGCAGAATCTTAAATTTTGCTTTGAATTATAATGAACTCCTCATAATATGTATGTTTTCACATTTAAACATTTTATACATTTTATCACTCGGCATTTGAGTGATGTAATTTGGGATGATTGTACTTTCATCTGGATATGTATTTCCCCTGGAATTCCCTTAAGGATGTACCCTAATGTACAATTTAGAGTACGTCCAAAGCCATAGTGCCTATATCATTACTATATAACACTCTTCAAGAATTGTAAATACTTTACATACATGCGTACACTTGTAAGATCGTATTGAAAAATTAGTAACGGACGAGAATGCAGAGATGAGGTGATAATGACTCCCAGTACAGTTATCGTAGGACAACTATTGATTAGTTATTTTTAATTATTATTATTATTATTATTATTATTATTATTATTATTATTATTATTATTGAGCCATTAAAGGAGAGGATGTTAGTGTACATATATAGTTACTTATTATATATTTGTTCTTTAGTGAAATATCCCGTTAATCACCGTTTATTATTTTTTTAGAGATTTCTCCGCCCAGGTGTTAAAATTATACATAACGATGATGTTATATATACAATAATGAGATTGTATATATATTTTTTATATATAACTTTTTCAATTGATTGAAACAAGCAGTACTGATTAAAAGTTTATTTCAGTCTAAGTTATCTATTATGAAGTAGAATTTATGTGTCAGTATGTTTTTTATTTGAATACACGAACCATTTTTATGCTCTTTATTTATAAAATTAATTTTTCAATGCAAGTACTTTTTCATACTTTTAAATTGTTTACTGTTTAAAGAATTTTAAAAGCACAGAGTTTATTATAATTTGAGAAAAAATGTATGTATGCGTTTAGATTTGTATGCAAAACATAATAATAATACCCAACTATAGCAGATTGTACAAATTTGATGAGTGATACTTTGAAATTTGTTCTTCACTTAGGTATATAACCGTCTAACAGAAAACATTTGTTTACTCGTAATCACTCCAGCTGCTCATAGAACATAATTCGCATACATTTGCTTTTGTTGTCCATTTCAAAAAGTTATATTTTGATAAAGGGCCTAGGGGGATAAGCATACAAAAGTTACCCCCCCCCACCCCCCGCACGTATCAAGTTTATTTTACCATCATAAATGAGCACCCATGTGACATAACATTCCTCCAAAGTATAACCTAAAAATTACATTTTTTATCTACTGTGACATATATTTTATTCCACCACCACGAAGAGGTGTTGCAGTACGTTTTTGAACTTCATTCGGAGTGCTTAAAGTTGGTAAGTCATCCTTGTCGTCTGGTAACCCTATGATTTTTGGTGAGTCCCCTTGCTTCTCTGCATTCGGGGTGCTTAAATGGTTACACCACACTGGCGCTCGGGAAAATAGGTATACCAGGGATGTTAGTTGAGGTTTGCCGGTTTTTTCAATAAAGAAAACACTTAATTCTCAAGGGAATCTCAAAAATTTTTTATTCAAAATATTGACCATTGGATTCTACACATTTTGCCCATCTGTCAGGCAAATCAAGGATACCATTCCAAAAAAAGTTTTTCCCTTTCGAGGCAAACCATTCGACCAGACATTTTTCGACTTCTTCAAAATTAGCGAAGCGAAGCGCTGCTCTGCGAGTGAATGTCCCATCGATGCAAAAAGATTATGGTCGGACAGGGCGAGGTCTGGAGAGTACGGCGGGTACGATAATATTTCCCAATTCAATGCTTTTAATGTGTTTTCCACCAATTTAGCGGTATGAGACGGTGCGTTGCCATGTTGTAGGATAACTTTGCCATGTCTTCGAGCCCAATCTGGACGTTTTTTGATCAACGCATGATTCAAATTGATAATTTGTTGTCGGTAGCGATGCGTATTTAACGTCTCACCAGGTTTTAATAACTCGAAGCATTGTCTTACGGCCAAAGCAATTCGGCCATGGCTTTCACCTCACCAGGTGAAAGCCATGATTTTTTCCGCTTAGGGTTCTTAAAATAAATCCATTTTTCACCCCCCGTGATAATTCGATGCAGAAAAGATTTCTTTTCGAACCGTTGAAGCAGCATTTCACAAATGGTTTTTCGATTTTCCATTTGTCTATCGTTCAGTTGGTGTGGTACTCATTTTGAAAGGTCCGCCTCCTAGAGAAAGTTTGCTAACTTTGAGACTGGTTTTTCCCCTTGGTAAAAATAAGCATTTTTTTGACGCAGTCATTAAGTATATAAAATAATTGTTATTTTACATATATACATAGTACTTTTATGCATAATTTGTAACAAGAACGAATTAAAAAAATTTAAAAATAGCGGAGATATAAGCCAATAAGTAGGACCCTTTTTTAAAAATTCTTGCTGATGGTGTACCTAGTTTCTCTGTTGTTAGACATTGTTTGAAAAATACAATTTTTTTTTGCTTATTTAGAAAGGTAATAGCTATCGGGTGACGTAGGGAAAATTAAAAAAAAAATTTAGAAATGACAGCTATTTGAGCAAATAGTCTCATATTAATCGAAATTTTGAGTTTAAAAAATTCATAACTTATAAACATGTCATACAATAAAAAAAATCCTACGTTACCTGATATTTTGTTTTTATATTTCAAGATAGGTTTAGCTACGATGCTTTAGACGTGCGTTAGGAATGTAATGCGAAAGTTTAGGGTTCGAACCCGCGGCGAATAATTAAAATTTTCACAGCATGCGTTTATAAATAGTGTAGTGACAGTATGTGTAATGTATAGTATTTAAACATTTGAAAAGATATTACATTACAGGGTGCGCCATTTTTTATGTCGGTATGGAAACATTGAATAACTTTGACATTTGTCAACAGATTGACTTGATTAGGCATTTATTTGAAACGTCAATTTAGTACAATTTTAACAATGAATCGCTTTACACCGAAACAACGCGCCGAAATAGTGACGCTGTAGATTGAAAATAGTCGTTCAGTTGTATTAACTCAACGTGCATATCTTCAAAAATATCGTGGCCAACAGGCGCCTTCTGACAACACTATTCGTCGTTTGGTATCGAATTTTATTGAGTAAGGGCCAGTAAATCATCAACATGCCGTTCATCAACGACCAAGACGTTCCAATGAACTGGTTGAAGTGGTCAGAGAGAGCGTTGTGGA
>JAUEJJ010000003.1:1064260-1081387 GCA_032164275.1 Synergus coniferae
GTAGAAAATGTAACATATACCAAAATTATTATTATTTGTTATTATAAAATTGTTAATAATTTTATTAAATTAAATTACGATATTTAAAAAAAAAACAATTTTATTTCTACATAAAATATATCGTTCGTTATAGCAATGAATTTAACTTTAAAAACAAAACAAAATTTTGAAAATATTAAAAAAAAAAATTAGTTATTTCAAAAGTTCCCTGTATTTGGAGAATTACCCATATAACAAACGATATATTTTTCTAATTAGAGTCACACACTCCACACACACTAAAATAAAATTGAAAGTCACATACCGGAAACTACAATTTTATAAGCCAGACTTACACATTTACATACCTACATTACACTCACACTTTAGATCCATACTTAGCAATGTAAAAGTGCTAGGGAAATAAATAGATTTGTATTTTTGTTACTAAAATATCTGTTCTCATTTCGTCTTTGAAAATACCTAAACCCTGGGTAAACTGAAGCATCCGGCGTAGACGCTGACGGAAACCTGATGAACGCGTTAGTCATCACGCACATGTGAGTATAACTCCTCGTTACAATTGTAACGACAAATGACATATATTTCCCTTAAAATATATTGAAAATAAAAAACTTTTTTGGGAAATTGGTTTTTATCACCACTACAAAACTTCCTCTATGAGAAAGGAAAACTTTCGAGTTAAAGAAGTGCTTGGAAAAGCTTATTAGGGTCAGAAAATGGGGAGGGAGTAGCCCCGTGAGCCAAAATGAAAATTAAGATATCCAGATTTCTCAATTTTGAAAAAGGAGTTTATTTGCTTTTTAGCATCAGCCTCAAAGAAAGATTATTAAGAACAGACTGAATCAATCAAAGTCATAATATAACACACCCTGTATAATATAATAATTGAATTTTTCAAACAATAAAAGAAGAACTTTAAAACAAAACATAAAAAATCTTGCGCTCACGTCGATCCCGAATCGACTCGTTAAGACCCAAAAATTAACCAGGAACACAAATATTTCGCCCGCCTCGTCCTTTGGACGAAATTAAAATTAAATAGATGCCATACCGCCCGCCATGACGATCTAAGATGTTAATTTGGAGCTGGGAGAGGGCTGAGTCTCACAATTGGACGCTTGTAGATACCAGTCACTGTCTTTACTGTTGCTGCACGTATATGTCCATCCAATCAGGGGTGAACTTTAATCACTCTAGCTAATGGCCATTTACGTGGAGGAAAACATTCATCTCGAATAATGACCATCTGTCCGACCCAAACTTTTCCATTGAATCCATCCATTTATTTCTTCCTTGTAAGAATTGAAGATACTCTTGTGACCATCTTTTCCAGAAGCAACGTTGTAACTTCTGAAGCAATTGGTATCGATCCAGGCGATTCTCTGGGACGTTTGGTAGTTCCTCATCGGGTATTACGCTAAGCGTGTCGCCAATCAAAAAATGTGCCGGTGTTAATACGTTAAGATCTTCAGGGTCAGTTAACGTTGAGTTCAGGCAGGCTTCGATCTTGATAAGAACGGTAGTGAACTTTTCAAAAGTCAAAGTTTAAGTACCCATCACACGGGCGAGATGACATTTGGCCGATTTTACTCCAGCCTGTGAATCGTCGATAGGCAGCAAGAAATGCGATAGTTGTTAAATCGCTCACTGCTTCCAGATGAATTG
The DNA here is from genome assembly GCA_032164275.1 of Synergus coniferae. Classification (NCBI taxonomy): domain Eukaryota; kingdom Metazoa; phylum Arthropoda; class Insecta; order Hymenoptera; family Cynipidae; genus Synergus; species Synergus coniferae. Next base: position 1,065,929 of record JAUEJJ010000003.1, read on the forward strand.
CTTTAGTGGCCAAACATACAAAAAGTGCCACATATCCTTCATAGGACCGATGTCCTCTTCTCTTTATTGAACGTAACTGAAAAAGTCCGGCGTGATCCACTCCGGTATTCGTGAAAGGTCTAGAAGGTGCGATTCGGGTTGCTGGAAGATCTTCCATCAGTTGATGAGGGAATTGCGGTTTAATTCGATAACAAGGTATGCATTTTCGTACCAATGTCCTCACCATTGATTTGCCTCCTATCCAGACGTGACCCAACAAGATAATGTATGTCAGGGTAGGTCCTCCATGACACTGAATTTTGTGAGCAAGCTTTACATAAAGAGGACCAAGTGGGGATTTTTTGGTAAAATTGGCGGATGTTTTGAAGAAAATGTAAGTGAGGAGTGTCTCAAACGCCCCCCTACCCGCAGGATTCCATTAGCATCTAAAAACGGATTAAGATTGCGGAGAATACTTTGTTCAGGAAGATGTTTTCCTCTCTTTAAAAACTGCTGTCTTCAACAAATGCAGCTGCTTGAGCCATGATAATGATTTGAATTCTAGCTTATTCTAATTCAGTTGGAGTGATAAAGGTCAGAACCAGTGATTTTCCAATCATTTTGTTACGTAAATTAGTACAGAATCGTAGACAGTAGGCAGTAACCCTCAAGAGTCGTCTTATGGATGAGAATTTTATGAGGTCAGCTTCGACAGATGGCTTCAGTACCAAGAAAGAATGTGTTGCTGGATGCTCGAAATTTATTTCCATCAATTGGGATGCCCAACTTTCAGAGGGAGAAGATAACCATTGTTGTCCATGCCACCAGAATTGAAGGTTCTGGAGTTCTTATGATTGGACGCCTCTTGTAGACAGGTTAGCTGGATTTCGCTTGGTATAAACATGTAGCCATATTGCTGATGGTATTTCAGTTTGAATGTATGCAACTCTGTTTGCTATAAATGTTTTCCATTTAGATCAGTGTTGGTTTATCCAGGCAAGAGCAACTTTACTATTTGACCAAGCTATCACTGGTGAGTTTGTGAAGAAAGCCAGTCTTCTTACGTGCTTTAGGAGTTTTCACAAGAGTGCAGCACCACAAAGTTTTAACCTAGGGATAGTGACAGATTTTATTGGGCTGACCTTGGATTTCGCAGTTAGAAGTGAGACCTGAATAGAGCCATCGTCATTAATGACTCGTAAGTATACCGCTGAGACGTAAAACATACTCGTAAGATCGAATGGATGCATCCGAAAATCCATAAATTTCGTACAGCGATTTTGTGGTTGTGTCCAACCAGCGAGAAATTTTTATTTCATCCGCACCATCGAAAATACCATCTACACCAGTGTTTTCCTGTAAACATGCCGCGCCTAGAGGATATAAATGACTTTCATCATCTACAAGTTGTTGCAGTGTTTTCAAAGACAAATAGGGCGCACAGGCTGTCCAATAGGTTAGTTTTTAGACGTTAATCGATGGACGGTGTTTCAGGATCGGTTCTCCAAACGATTCTTTGTAAATCTCGATCATTCGGGTGAATGAGAATCTGCCGGAACATTTTTCTGATATCGGACGTAAAAAAAATTCTATGTCGGCGCCAATTAAAAAGGATATCGTTCGTGATATCGTTCTGTAATGGTTGTCCTATATGGAAAAAATTATTTAAACATTGTTTTGTAGAAATGAGTCGCGATGCATTAAATATTACTCTGAGCTTCCACTTCAGAGCGTTGGATTGAACCACACCGTGATGCGATATATACCAAGCTTTAGGATTGTGCAACTCCTGTGGTGGGCCTCTTTCCATGTGTTGATGATTTTCATATTGTTCCATAAAATCGCGATAGGCTTTAGCTAATTTTGGATTCTGTATGTTACTGCAGATAGAAGACTTCCCAGAGCTTGTCAGCATGTTTCGGCTGCAATCCAAGACTTAAGTGGAAGGCGAACAAGATATCGACCTTCCTTTGTGCGGGAATGCGGGTATCACGAAAGTGAATTTCAAAAGATTTGTCTTCTGGTTTAAGAATCTTAAGATAGATTTTCTTCCAATTCCCTGAAACGTTGCAGTAAATCTTGAAAACTATCTATAGTTGTACGATGCATTGCAGTCACCGATCTACTTATTGATGTTTTCGCTCTCCGTGATACCTCAGGATACATAAGTCCAGTGATGATCCACCCCAAAACGGTGTTTTGTGCAGTTGCCTTTGGACTCTCAATCTGAGACAATCCAAGTCGTAAACACCGATAATAAGTTGAATGGCATCTGGTTGGTAATCGCTTTCAACTATCTTTCTCGCCGGGAGTTGATGAATTACTAGATGTTTAACAACATAAGCTTGAAACTTGATTTCAAAATTTGGATCATGTAACGATTGGAGGGGCATAGCAGTTATTGCTTTTGCTTTACCGACTTGTTTGTCTGCGAGTCCAAGGATGGTGACGTTGGTCGGATAAAGTGGAAGTCCAAGTTTTTTCGCAATATCCTCGGAGATAAAAGAGGCTTCAAATCCCAAGTCCATCATGGTTCCTACCTTAGCTTGGTCCTTTGGTCCTGTAACAGTGGCGTAAGCAGTTGCAAGAAGGATCTTCCGATTAGGGTTGGCGATAACAGTTGTTAAGCTTGTTGCCTAGAGCCCTGTGAGGTCAGTTCGTATATCAAAGAACTCAATTCATCAGTATATATATATATATATTAAATATATATATATATTAAATAAATATATATATATATATATTAAATATACATATATTAAAATATATGTATATGTATATCTAGAGCAATCAATCCCTATTAATGGTTGAAAAGAAACTATGAAATTATTTCACTTACTTGCATTCAATAACATAATATTATACTAACCCACGTCATTTGTTCATGAATTAATAATCATATTAATTATTTTAAAATATTGAAAAATGAACCGATAGCAAAGTATAACCTCCCCTTTTTTTTAATTTATGCAATACTCTCTATCACGAAATGCGTAGAAAACTTTCAAATAGTGTGTGTGTGCAAGCTCGCAACCTCTTGGATGAAAAATAAGCTGCACGATTTCAAAATTACACGCAAACAAAATTCGTAACCCTTGTATGTCAATAAATGATCAATCGTAAACAACACGAAACTTTCTTACCTTCCTATATTAAACACACAAAAAAGGATATAATTATAATATATATAAATCCCTTTCCAGCCGATGCACCACATGTTTGGAAAAGTCCGTCAGGGGCAGAAAATGTGGGGGGGGGGCAGCCCTGTGAGCCAAAATGAAATTTACGATGTCCTGATTTCTCAATTTTGAAAAAGGAGTTTATTGGCTTTTTCGCACCAGACTCAAAGAAAGACTATTAAGAATAGACTGAATCAATCAATGTCATAAAATAACATCCTGAATAATAATTGAATTTTTCAAAAAACAAAAAAAGAACTTTAAAACAAAACAAAAAATCTTGCGCTCACGTCGATCCCGAATTGACTCGTTGAAATACAAAAATTAACTAGGAACACAAACAAGAAGTAGCTAAATTTTTCACTGAACATTTTTTGATTGAAGACTACAGAAAATGTGTCGTATTACACACAATTTTAAGTCCTTGATGGATTTTGATTTTTGACAAGAATATAAGGATAATAGTATGGTAATTAAGGCGCCATAAGAACAATGGATGAATTGCCATTCAATGTATGGTTTTATATCATAATGTTATTACAGAAATGGTATTTTATAATAATTAAAAGTAATAGTAGTTTATTGGTAAATCACTCTTGGGCGAATCAACCTATCGAGACTGCGACGCATCAATCGTCGCAACCCGCGATTTTCACTCTTTTCCTTTAGTAGATTCATTTAAACCTCTTTTTTGCATCACGAAATCTTCCCCTTTTTTTATAATCATGTAATCATCATCATCATCATCATCATCATCATACACAATGGAAAAAAATGTTACATTTGTACAACCATCATATACATGTTACATTTAGATTACGGTTAATTCATTACCATTTTTTAAAATGTGTTTTATGTGTGTCGAAAGGGAGATAGAGAAAGAGTAGTATCTCCATATGTTTTAAGTGTACGTGTTTCTTGTGAATATCTACTTATGAGTGAAATGCTGCTAAACTCAAAACGATCTACGCGCAATGCTCTCTGCGTTATAAAATTATTTGATTACTTTATTGAATATGCATACCCGATTTATAATAGGTAATTTAGTCTGACATTTTCAATAATTTTTCCAACTTAAAAAAATCCAATCGTTATATACTAAGATATGTGTGCTTTGTGTAGTATGCGTTCCTTTCAACTTCACTCTACACGACCAGTTTTACATGAAAATTAGTTTTATAGCTTAAAGCCGGAAGGAAAACACATGTCAATTTTAATATAAAATTTTTTTATTTTTTCAGGGTTTTTACATGAAAAATTGGGCATTGGCCATTTTTGAATAAAAGTTATGCGGTAAGAACGTTTAGCAACACTTATTAAATATTTCTGACTTGGATTAATGAATTGAACGATTTATAAACATATAAAGATCCAAGTGATTTTCGGAATTGCTAAACACATCCATCATATGCACGTATATAAGCCACCACAGCTACACCTTTCTGCACTGTGGACTGGTACATGACATTATAAATGAATTTGTGTAACTTTTAAATTTCATAAGCAGAGGACGTTGCGAGCAGCTGGTATTGAACTGAATGTGGCGGAGATGACAATAAATAAGTCCTAAAGTACTGATTGCGTAAAAAAGAGAAAAACAAAGACAAAACTCAAAGCGACGAAAGAAATACACGTAATAATTAATTACCGTATAACGATTAATTAATAACTGCACCTACTACGATAAGCGCGCCGACGGAAAAACGGCCTCTCGTGGCGCGCAACGAATATTATTAATAATTATACTGAAGTATGTATAACTCGATTAATTGATTATTTATAACTTTATTTAGTAATTATTCAAGTGGCGGCTTCTTTTTTCAGATGGCTCGGGTTAAGGGAGCCTCTACTAAACGACTCTAGGGGATAAACACGAGATAGACTGTAAAATTCTAGTCTTCTTCAGTTTAAAATGCGTTGGCTGGCTTTTTGCTTTTCAAGAAGCGCAAGTCATACGAAATTCGTCCGCAAACGCGGTAATTACGAAAGGAGAGGCCAAAACTTTCTTAGCAACAATAGAAATTATCAGTCGAAACAAACAATTATTAATTCAAAGTTTCTGTTGTAAATTTTGATTTTTCAATTGACTACTCTATGTTTCTGTAATGTTTTAACTTTCAAATACATACATAATAATTTAAAACGCCAAGAGAGAATGAAGAAAAAACGGGAAAATTATTGAGGGGTTAACTCGAAAAATTGAAACTAGAAAATCCGCCTCTCCAAAGCCGAAAAAATTTCTATAAAGTCTGTTTGTACTTGTAATAATCGTCAGAAAAAGCTATATTTCTCTTTAATACGTGAATGTGTGTGATGGGCGCAAAAAGTAAACAAGTTTCCTCTTTCTGTTTTTCAATATAAAGTGCGCTGAGTGCGCTAAAGTCGCATGAACTACGTGTTTTTCTCAGCTTTTTGTTTTCTTTAAATCTTATAACAATGACGTATCTATTCGCTCAGTTTAGCCTGTTGTAAAAAACATTGTCGAAAATGATTTTCTTTTTGCAGCTATTTTGTCGTTTCTACAATCTATACACTAATATACAAGTTATGCAATTTTTCTTCTTCGTATGCTCATCCGTCCCACTTATATCTATAAAATTATCTGCTAAAATGGAATATATTGTTCTTAATCATCCCTGTCTGTATATACGAATTAGTATATGTGTAGAAATGTGTATGTTTTCAAGTGAATGTGGGAAAAAAAAATTATTTCCGTTGGCTTTTACAACCATCACCAGCAACGACAAATTATTGAGATCAACACCTTGTTTGAGATCACTTCACTTACACCACTTTGACACGTGTACCATTGTGCATGCAACAATAATAATTAAACTCCAATTTCAAATCTACTCGTCAATGATGGTGAGACGTAATTTTGTCATCTAACTGAAAGTATCTTTATTCAATATAATCAAGTCAAAAACACGCAAAATGGAAATTTGAGAATATCGCGTAAGGTGCAAGTTTGGAGTTATCTATGTACATGTAACTTACAGTAGTCATCACACACACAGATTTCGACGTTTCATTCTTCTCCAAGGAAAATATTTCCAACGGATTTCTCATGCGCACTATTTAGTGCATATAAGTAAAGCGAAAATTTTCTCAACGCAAATTATAAAGGATTATTATTATTATTATTATTATTATTATTATTATAAAGTAATTGATAACGCTGTTGGAGAGAGTTATGCAAGCCAACGGTGTACGGATTTGCGGACGTGTGTACAAGCAGGGAAATTGAGTTAAAATGTAACTATTTTCCAAAATATAAAATCCGAATACACACTAAACAGTAAACAAATATGACAATCAAATGTGCAATTCGACAAATGGTAACGAAGCCTTTCTTATTTTTACACAAAAGTTACATATATATTAAACACGTATTCAAATTTTTTTCAACGTGTGTTGAAAAAAATTTCTTTAACTTTTCCCTGGGTGTTATACGTACGTCCGTTCAACATAGTGAATTGGTAAATGTAGTGTTGACGTGTTTGAAGAGATGCGACTTAATAGGGAGATAGCGCGCTACTGTACATCAGTCTTAATATCAGGGCGCACCATTCCCGCGACACTCCTTTAAATTTTCGTTTACTTATTATTTTTTTTTTTTTTGCGAAGGAAAAGAGCACCTCACTCTTTTCTTTCAACCAAAGACCATTTACACCAGCGCCATGGCAGTTGAAATTGGTATGTACTTACGAATATCAATTGATGTGTATTTCGTGTAAACTGTCCATGCTGCCTGTGTGTGTGCGTGTGTGATTGTGTATGTGTGTGAGAGATTATGGGGGAGGGTGAGGCAAGTATGGATGGTTGTGTGATCGCATTCTACAAGTGGGAGGTTCACAGATCTTTCATATATATATAATACAATTAGCGTGTAGTAGTAAAATCATATACAATTGTTACAATATTTAAATATTACTTATTACATATATATCATATAGATAAGGTTTTTAAGGTTTAAGTATACATATACAGATGTTATATATATTTATATATAAATCAATATTTATATCGTTACTTAATTTGCCTTCCTGCTAGTAGCGTCACGTCGCGACAACTCTGATATTATTTTGGTGGGTGCAAATCACGCTCGTTGCGACGCCGCCACTTTCTAGCATCGAGTATGATGTATCTGTAAACAACGAATTCAACGCGAGTTTCGATTTATGATAAAAATTCCAGAGTTCTTTTAAAATAACTAAAAATACCTAGATTTTGTACAAAAATGACGAGTTAAAGAAAGAAACAAAATATGACTAGTCAACTGAAAACGGTGGCGCCATCCTTAGTTGAAACGTATGAAACCTTGATTAGAAAACCAATTGCTACTTTTAATGTTTGAGCTTGTATAATGTCACAAGATGGTGCAAATACGAATTTGGTTGACTGAAAGCGTCACATTCAAATTTCGTTTTGCTGTCTCCAAAATGTCAAATTTACAATGTACAAACTACACATATTTATCCATAGCACATGTTTTCTAGATGGCGCTAAAAACTTAAAATATATTTTTCTCCGAAATAAAAATTTGTCGCTGGGTAATTGGACTTTGAAAAACACTCTTGGTCTTTCTAAAAGCAGAAGAAAGAACTCTTTTGGAATTGAATGGGCGCATTGAATTCGCAGTTATACAGTGACATCATCTGACCAAGAAAAGTCCACGACCCGTCTTGGTGAGTGATATATCCCCTCTTGATACTTGCGGGATTCTTGATACTTTCAGCGTCGCTTGTTAGCCAAAGAACGAACAATTCCAGAAGGGAATAAATACAAGCTTGCGAGCAAGTATAAAGAGGCGAAATTCACGAAACTCGAGTATCTCCCGACTACTCGCGATTTGCAACGACGGCCGAGTCCGGGATGAATTTTCACTTCGGATCGAACCGGCTGGAGAACATATAACGCAAGGTGTGTTCGATAATAAAAAGTAAAAAAAAAAAAAGTCGAAATTACATTACCGCCTGCATCTCTTTTGTCCGTTTTTTCCTCGCTTTTTACATGGTCGTACTCAGAGTGCAGGTGCACCGTCGATAATCGCTATATAAAAAATTTACACTATGTATAATCAAAAGTCGTTTTTCTTAAAGAATTTTTAAGTGTCCCGTAAGGGTGAAGAGGGACGTCGGTTTCCGATGGCGACGCGCCGACACTGTCGAGGATTTGGTCGCCGAGAAACATTGCTTTGTTCGTGGGAGGGAATCTACCTCTTTTATATATTCAAGTCCGTCGAATATTTATATGTATGTATATAATATGTATACGATGCCTAGAGCAATTAGTAGCGATAGTGGATAATCTGTAAGAGGCGGTTAATCGAACAATGTTTATGATAATAATTATAATAGCGAGTAAGAATACAATAAAGATAATTATATATAGTAATAATCGCAACGTGTAACGCTCGTTAGACGTGGGATATATTTCCTTCCTGCTGATGTCGCCTTTGCCCTTAAAAATGGTCTATGGGGTGACGATGCTTCTATTACAAATGAGTGAAAGATTGGGAGTAGGAGGGAAAGGGAGGGGGCGAAAAGAGAAATGCAGAAAGTGATTCGAATGTAAGACAGAGAAAGAGAGAAAGATAGAGAGTTCGTGACTTCGGTTGATTTTAATTTACAAAAATGACGCGCGATCTATAGACGATGGAATTATCGTTATTCCTTAAGAATTACGTCGTTGAACGATGTGTTCAAAGTAGGGTCATATTTATATTGGCGAAGCGACTCGATAGATGAGAGGGACTGGAATGTCTGTCTGTGAGTGAATGGAATTCAGTTTTAAGCTACTTCCTCCGGATTTTGGCGCGATCTTTCTACTGACGACGGGGATTCGAACGGTCTTTTATTCTTATCCATGCTTTATTCTAGTTTTCCTCTGTTTTCAGTTTCTTTTTACAAATAACTAATCCACGCTCGAAGAAAGATCGAAAGAGTAAAGGTACTTAGGAATTTGTCAACTTGATTAATAAATCGTAATATGTACAATATTTTACAAAGAAAGCGGCTACGTTCCCACTTTTTCGTTTCTTTCCTCTTGCCAGACCCAATTTTATACAAAAGATAAGCTTTCCCGTTTTTAAATTTATTTAACACCTACTATAACAAAATATTACACATTGTACAAGATTTTCAACTCCCCGTCGAGAAAATGGTTGATTCGCCGAAAATCCGTGGAGGATGCTGCAATTTGTCGGCGGTCAGGTCGGTATTGTATACAATTGATTTTCGCGAAGGCTAATTTACACGCTGGGCGATTCTCTAATTCGAGTAGCGCTTTTTTTTTCTTTCTGTTACTTCACCGTTTATACAATATACAATCGAGTTCGTTTACGTTGTGAGAAGAGGAGGATAACCGGGACAAACTAGTAATTTGATACCAGTGGGGTACCAAAATTCGTAAACACGCGGAAAAGGATCCTCTGAGGAAAATCGGCTACAGCTGCATCCGAACGTAACTCGTAGTTTAATTATTTTATTTAATTAATAATTATCGTATAATACACAATATTCACACGTCTTTTTTAAAAAAAGAATGAAGGAAATAGGGAGGGCAGGAGAGCAGGAGAGATAGACCGAGGAAAAGAGGTAACGCTCGGAAAGGTAAAGGAGAGGGAGGGAGAGCGCATTTTACACGCTTTTCTTTTATGTATATCACAATTTACAAAAGTCGAGTGAGAGAGTATGCTCTCGAGAAAAAAAATAAAAACGCAAAATTTCCTGAAGAACGGAGCCGCCTCTGTCTCCTCTTCTCGGCGATCTTGCGATCATTCACGTCTTGAAATTACAAGAGCTCTCCAAAGCGGCAACGTCGGGGCAGAGTCAGCGGTCGGTTTTAATCGAGAATGCTCTCGATTTCATTCCCATGTCGAACGCTAAACGCTAAACCTGATACGTGACATCCGGTACGGCTCCTAAGCCACTATCTATTGTCGTCTTTCGACGCAGGTGGACCAATTAATGGCCGGTCTAACCAAACTGCTATTCATACGCGAATATTATATCGCGTGCCTTACTTCGATCAACGATAAATGCATGCAGCACTAAGGTCTACCCTAGTTGTCTAGATGCCATCTTTCTTCTGTTTTTTTTTCTCTTGTCGACATCGACGTGTCCTGGCGTTGATTCCTAAGAGTATGCAAAGCTTTTCATGACAGCCAGTCTCCTAGTGCAGGTGAAAAAACTCGAAACTTTCATTCTGGATTGTTGATTGTATATACTCGGGAGAAAAGTTGACATGAAGGCTTTGCTTTTTTACTTTTTGGAGTTTCATTTACGAGTCCTTCGGATTTTTAGAGGACTTGCGTGGACTGTTGGGTTGGCGTGGGAACGGGTCCGGCTGAAGATGCAGGAGGCCCAATGGGTCCCAGATCACCAGCACCCGTCGAAGCACCCGCCGGCGTCGACACTCCCATCGCCGATGCCGTCTTCATGAAAAACTTCTCGAGCTTAACGATTATATGTTTGCCGTAGGTATACTTGCGAAGACTGCCCAAGTGCGGTCGAATCTTGTGCATTAAAACTTTGCGTTGCGCTGGTTCTGCAACGTCAATCATCTTCTGCACAACATAGTTGGCATACTGGTCTTTCATCATCACGTTCAAAGCACTGAAAATGAGACAAATAAATTTTTAAATTCTACACATCTCTATAAAACATACAATCACATAGGTAATTAAATACTAAACACGCTGAATGAAGAAAAATTTGAGAAAACCTCTTTCGAAATTATCAGAAAAACGGGCGGCAATTTGTCATTTTCAACGAGAATAACTTGTATGTTTTTCTTTTCCTTTTTCCCTTTTTTCTTTTTCTTTCTTTCTTTTTTTTTTTTTTTTTTTTTATTGAATGGGAAAACATGTGCCTTTATTTTAATTTCAGAGTAAAACAATTCCATATCAATTTATTCTGCAAACATCACCAAGACTTTATGATATTTTACATGATTTAAAATATTTCGTCTATGATACATCACTCAGGCGACGGCCTATTTTTCAAATGAGAGCTGTAAAAGACGTATTTCAGTACTATTTCCTAGAGACATACTGAACTTTATGAACAATTTTGGAACGGAAATAGTTAAACAAATGAAGCTTTCTCTCAGCATAAATGATTTTGTTCAATGAGTTGCCGTAACTTATATTTTTTTTAAATCTTAAAGTTTTAGTGACCTGTTGTAATTAAGGAGGAACATGCGCAACTCTTGAGTCATACGAACGTTTGTGAAAAAGTACATAAATAGACTGATATAAAATACACAAGTTGTATTCAAAAATTCTTTAGTTTAATTAAAGTCACATTTGCACAAGTTTTGAAAAATTAAATGTAAAATAATTAAATAATTTACAAAACAAAATTCAAAAAGGTTCATAATACTATATTATTATAAGAGACTCCTATCAATACTATTTAATACGTAAATTGTTGTTTTGATATAGATTGCTCTAAAACATAATATTATAAATTATGTTATAAATTGTAGAATTCGGAAAAAATGTGAAGAAACGTGGCAACGTTGCGGAAGTACAGCATCTTGGCGTGATTTCATTGGCAGCCTTGATCAGAGCGTCTGCTATAATAAAGGAACTGTAAGATACAGCGCTGTCGCGTTTCGTTGATTGTTTCAATTTTTTCTGTTGACACCCAGTTTATTCAGCTTCAAAATTCATTTATAATATTAATAGCCTGTTGACTCCATTTTTTTTATTTTTGCCGCCACAAAGAAGGGTCATTCTTCAAATTAATCTGTTTTTTGAGTATTAAACTTGGATTTTCGAAGAGAAATCTCAGTTTATGTGATTCTGCTAGGTTAGTTCTATATAACACAATGTTAATATAAAAGCTTATATTTTCTATACAAAACGATAAAAAATTCTAATATTTTGCAAAATGACCTGGAATTAATATAGCTTCAACATACTCAAAGGGCATTCAAAAATTTTGAATTTTACTTGGCGCGCATGTTCCTCCTTAATTTGCAGAAAACGATTAGAGGCTAAACTAATGAAAGAAGCAAAACACGAAAAATTATGAATAATAATAAAAACTCACTTGTCATTAAATCCACAAACTTCTTCAATGAGTACTGCACGCTCTTGTCTTGTAGCATGTGTTACGCACTTTTCCACAACGTTGCTTGCAAACTTGTGCTGCGAGAGGGCGAGCACCTTGCCTCTTACACTACTGATTAATTGCGCCTTATCTTCTGGTTTACCGTGCTCTGAATATAAAAGTAAAACATTAATTTTGTATTTTTAGAGAAAACACAAAATTTAGTAGGTATAAGATTTTGTGTCATTCACTTCATTAAAAAATGTGAAACAATAAAAACGTTAGTCTATTTACAAAAAAATGTTGTCTATTAACTATAATTCTTTACGGCTTTTGAATCTTACACGCTGCATGTATGCCTTCCCTCGTGAAGTTGGATGATAACTTGATTTCGCATAGAAAAACGTATAAACACCCAACTTCACAGGGGAAGGTATGCATGCAGCGTACTGTACATCAAGAAATTTTATATAAGAGAAGTATAATATTCAATTTCATTTAATATTCTGTGTCAAGAAATAGAGGGTGATGTCACTCTAGTGAAGGGTGGTCCGCTATATGAAGGAGGTTGTACAAATACAGCATGATCATGATATTCCAACGACAGTCAATTGGGATCTGAATTCTTGAGGGCATCACAAGCGGAATCATGTCAATATGATCGTGATAACGGGTAGATTTTGAAAAATACCATTGAGTTGGTAGTAAAAATACACCCTTTGTAGAAATTTCGTTGAGGGGAAACAAGTTTTACAAGCGGAACATTATGAAACTTAACTATAGCTTCTGTATTCATTATCTGCTTTACTTTAATATTTCACTCCAAAGTAGGATTCAATTTTTATTTATTTTAAATTTGTATTTTTGTGAGATCGCCCATAAAAAATTTCAAAATTTACCCCTTTTATAAACGTTGTAGTATTTGGAACACGGATTCCAGTACTCAATATAATATTACGACTGTAGTCAATAGATTTTACACTTTGTCCACAATTTTACGTTTGAAATTGTTAAATCACGCAGACAGTTGTACAATTTCATTTTTATTTTTGACAGCGTGATGTCTTTATCCTATTTGTAATAGAATGAGGCGGCATAGATATGGAATTATAATGAGGATAAGAATAAGAAATTTCTGAAAATTTAAAAACCTTAAAAATGGGAATGCAAAATGTCCAAATATAATAATTGTAATGATTGAGATGAAAAATTAGTTACACACCGAGAACATGTTGGATAACGTAGTTTCCGTATTGATCTTGGATTAGCTGATCAGTAGCCGAATGCAATTCCTGAAGAATTCCTTGAGTCTGCTCGGGCGTGCAGTGTTCCAAAATGCGCTGAATTACTCTACATCCATAGGGATGGGTACTGAGAGAATAAACTTGTCCGGCGAAAGCACCGATCACAAACTGTAAGGCTCGCGGCTCTACACACTCGATGCACTTCTGCACCACATGATTGCCGTTCTGATCTTTGACACACTTAAGAACATGACCATCGAGCTCGCGAACAATCTCTTGTTGCTGTTCAGGTCCGATTGACTCCAGAGCCTTCTGAATTACACGACAGCCATACATTTGCAGTGCTAGAGGTAAGACGTGACCACGAACCTTAAACAAACGAACGACAATTTAATATTAGCAATCGACATTAGATAATTCATTGAGTCTTAAGAGAAAGATATCTCAGAACGAATAATTTATCATTCAGTTACAATTCAGTTGACACGCATTTTTCATCAGAGTTGGAAAATAGTTGGAAACCAACAGTTTTTAAATAATCAAATAGTCAAATATTATACCTTTTGCGCCAATGTAGACTTCTGTTCTGGAGTTCCAAATTCGAAAAATTTCTGGATGACATAGTTTCCAAAGACGTCGGTCATGAGAGAATAAGCTGACGCGAGGATTTCTTGAAAGACAAGTTGTTTCTCGCTGGCAGAAGCGCGTTCTAGTTTTTGTTGTATGAAACGTGAACCATGTTGATCTTGACTGAATTCCACTATATGATTGGCTAGGTCGCGCAGTTGCAGACTTGGGAATCTGGAAAAGTAATAATAATAATAATAATAATAATAATAATAATAATAATAATAATAATAATAATAATAACAAATAAGGATACGCTTTAAACAATGCACTTGTAGACGCCCGTTTATATTTTCTGGGGACATCCTCTCGTGGATTCTGTCCATGGCCCATTTTATTACAAACATTGATTTTTATCGTTAAATATTTTTTGAACACATTTTCAGGATGGCGATTTAGCAGATGATTTAAAATTCACACTCATTTTACGGGTTTTCACAGTCAAGTCGTCACCCTGATTTTTTTCCATTGAGTTATTATAGCCTGTGTCCACGATTATTGGAACTGTTACGATTACTGGATTATGTTTAATATTGCTTCGAGATCATAAAAAATCTCGCCCTAGCTTTGCTAGGACACAATATTTTTTGTCCGACTCTCTCTGAAAATGCGACGTCGAGATTGGATTCTTTAAAAATGTGCTAAAGTCATTTCACTAATTTTGGAATAAGACGAATTTGACATATTGACTTTGAGAAGTTCACGGTGCAATCGTAGATAGTGGCGCCTACTTCCCAATCCACAAATTTCCAAAAATCTTCCTTTAAAAGTAAGGAACAAATGTCTCACTGGAAGTTCTTTCAAATCTAAAGTTCCATCGATACTTTTCTTCGTCGAAACTAAAAAAAAACACGCTTATCGATCGGTCTCAATTTTCAATTAATTATTATTAAACAATAGACAGATTTAAATGTTTTCTTGATTTTATAGGCTTCGATAGGGTATACTGCGCGTGTGCACCAAATTTCAAATAGTTTCAATATTAATTGGCTGAGTTTTGACGACTTATGTTTTAAAACATAATTGAATTTGGGGAACAATTTTTTCACTTTCTCATTTTTATTATTACAAATATTTAGACAAAAAAACTTTAAATAAAAAAAGTTCTGTTTTCTACTTCTCTACAAGCCTTATATTTTAAAAAAATAATTTTTTGAACTTTAAGTTTGTGAGCAGAGATGGCGCTACTGAGAAAAACTTTTGTGGGGATAACCCATACATCCCATACATCAGCATTGTGTTTCCACCAGCCCTATCCGACTCTTTCAAAGATAGCCGTAAATATATGACCCCAACTTGGTAGTACCTTACTGATGGCGCAGCTGCGCTTCAGCCCGATTTTAACATTGTGTCTTATGGGATAATCTT
>JAUEJJ010000003.1:1089608-1100753 GCA_032164275.1 Synergus coniferae
AAAAAAAAAAAAAAAAAAAAAAAAAAAAAAAAAAAAAAAAAAAAAAAAAAAAAAAAAAAAAAAAAAAAAAAAAAAAGCTATGTATTTCATCCGATTTTATTATTTAGGTGTTACATAGCCACGCAAAAAAATGTCAAGGATTTTTAACGAACACAAGTATTTTTATGTATTTTGAGTCGGTGAAGCCGAATCTGAAATCAAAATAGAACCTTTCAAGATCAATTTTCAACATTACCTCAAAAAACTTCATTTTTGGATATGTACTGGGAAAATTATTTTTATGGATTCTAAGCCGCTGAATTTAAAAATGGAGTCAGATCAGTGATATTACTGAAAAATTTGAAACACAATCTCAGGACGAAATTGATTTAGCGGCACTTTTTAGGAATAAATTGAATTAATGTACTTCCAGGCATTGAATCAAAAATGTAAGTCAAATTAGTGTTAATTTTTCAAATACTGTATGAAAGAACAGCTATTTTTTTATTATATCGTACTTTTTTGCCATCGCAAAACCTTCGTAGCGGCATTTTCCTTTTTGAAGTTTTTTCTGAGGTAAATCTCTTTTTAACATCCAACAGTAATTCGCCGTTATTTTTTCATCTCATCTTCCTTAATATCGTTGTTTCATCACTTTAATATATTGATAGAACCTTTCATCTTGTTCTTTACTGTAGTCCCCAAAATTTTTAGAGAAGTCTTCAACATGAGAATCCATGACATGGAGCTTCAAACTTATTAAAGAGAGACACCACTGAAATTTCAACCTGTTTAAATTTAAGCGGCTCAAGGGTGATGATTTTTTATAGCATTATTTTCGACGTAGAATGACGTCACGTAATCAGAAAAAATTAGAGAAACATTTTTGAGCTATTTTGTTTATTAAAAAAAAAAAAAAAGAAAAGAAAATATTATCTGATGTTGGAGCTTCATGTACATTTAAATAGTTTTATAAACAAGAAGGTAAATTGATAAACTCTAGTACGACAGCTTCCATCCCAGTATAACCGAGGCAAGCGCTGCTTAACTTCGGTGATCGAACGAGAAAAGCCTTAAACAATTCCATATGTCTAAGAGACATGTGAGAATATATAGATTCACTATTTATTAAATATTTGAAAATAATAAAAATCTGTCAAGTTGTATCAACTTTTGTGCTCATTGAATGAGCACTTAGCTTCCTGAAAGCAAATATGATTTGCTTCCTCATAGAGGAAGCATTAAGTAATTAGTGAAATATATTAATATTAGATGATCTGATTCGTTTCAAAACAAGACATTTTTTTTCATCAACTTTAAAATGTGATAATTAGGAAAGCTATAGTTGAAAAATCAATTTTCCAAAATTATAAATAAAAATAACTTCCTTACATCAGCTTTAAATTATGAATATTTGAGAAGTTATAGTCAAAAAATATTTATCAACATTCGTCCTTGGTTGATTAACAAATTCCATTTGTTTAAATAATTTTTTTTCCTTCGAAAATTCGTTTTTCTATATAAAAATTATTGTCTATTGAATTATTGGTCTAATGAAATATTGATTAAGATTGAATAATTAATTTTCAATTATTTAAACAAACTGAATTTATTTAAATATTTTTTTCCGAAAAAACTTTTTTTAAAAAGATTATTACTATTTATTTAGGGGAATATTTAAAAACATGTATTAATTTTTAATTGATTAAACAAATTGAATTTGTTTAACATTTTTTTTTCAAATTTCTTTTGTTTCAGCAAAAATTATTACTGTTGGTCTAGGGAAACATTGATAAACATTAGTTAATTAATTGTTAATTATTTAAACAAATTCCATTTGCTTAAAAAATGTTTTTTTTTTTAATTACGAAGAAATTTTAGACTATTATCGTTGCGTGACACGAATTTATTTTCAAATAGTTTCCAATTTTTTTCTCTCCGTTTGTAAGCGAAGTGAACAGGTATAAAATTATACAAAGGTGGAAAGATTTTTGCTAATTTTATTATAAGCTCCCAGGTATCTTCGAAGTTGTCGAATATGATTTAAAACGTATTCGAAAAATATTTCTCCTAAGAGACATCTTCTACACTTTCGACTATACCCGAGGGCTTATAATAAAATTAGCAAAAATCTTTCCACCTTTGTATAATTTTATACCTGTTCTATTCGTTTAAGAACGGAGAGGACAAAATTGAAAACTATTTGAAAATAAATTCGTGTCACGTAACGATAATAGTCTAAAATTTTTTCGTAAAAAAAAAAAAACATTTTTTAAGCAAATGGAATTTGTGTAAATAATTAACAATTAATTAACCAATGTTTATCAATGTTTCACTAGACCAACAGTAATAATTTTTGTTAAAACAAAAGAAATTTGGAAAAAAAATGTTTAAATAAATTCAGTTTGATTAATCAATTAAAAATTAATTAATAAAATGTTGTTAAATATTCCCCTAAATAAATAGTAATAATCTTTAAAAAAAATATTTTTCGGAAAAAAATATTTAAATAAATTCAGTTTGTTTAAATAATTGAAAATTAATTATCCAATCTTAATCAATATTTCATTAGACCAATAATTCAATAGACAATAATTTTTATATAGAAAAACAAATTTCCGAAAAAAAATTATTTAAACAAATGGAATTTGTTAAAATAATTAAAAATTAATCAACAAATGTTGATAAATATTCCACTAGACTAATGGAAATAATTTTTATCTAAAAAAAAAAACGAGAGTAAAGCCCTCACAAGGTTGATTTTGTGAAAAATTTTCATTTTTGTTTTAAGGGTAGTTTTTAAGGCACCGTGGGGATGTGTTCGGGGTGCCATATGTGTAATACATGGAATTCTTTGTTGGATACTTCTCAATAAGCCACTATACTTTCCCGTAACATTTTCCTAAACCCTGAAAAATTATTCTAAAAAATCTAAAAAGTGATTTTTCCCCATGCAACTTACCAATGGGAAACTTCATGTCAAATTAGGCAGGTGTTTTAATCAAAATTAAAAAAAAAATATCTTTACCAATATTCTTTTTTTGGATTTAGAATCGAATTGGGGGGATCGAGACCCTTTATCATTAAAAAAATTGTTGCCATGCATTTTTGAGCCACCCTAGTGTGTGTGTGTGTGTGTGTGTGTGTGTGTGTGTGTGTGTGTGTGTGTGTGTGTGTGAATTTGAAACTTTGTGAGTATTCGAAAGAGTTGTTGAATGAGCATAAAAGTTGATGCAACTTCACAGTTTTTTATTATCTTCAAATATTTAATAAATAGTGAAACTGTGTAGTCTTCTACATAATACATTTCACATAGTGAATGTATAGTACAATGAATTGAAACATACCGTCTGAGCGAGATTGTTGGCTGTGTCCTGCGCTGCTGCTGCAGCCGCTGCAGCTGAAGAAGGCGTCAAAGGTCTCCTAGGTGGTGGTGGTGCCTGAGCTTGTGGTGGCGCTTGTGGTAGCAATCCTGGATAGACCCAAGGACCCACATTGTAGTATTGAGGCACGACGGGTGGTGCTCCAGCAATTAGAGCTCCAACATATGGTTCCTGTCCACTGATGACTGTGTACGGTGCTGTGGGAAAATTTTGCTGTTGCTGCTGCTGCTGTTGCTGTTGTTGAGCTTGCGACGCCAAATACTGTTGTTGCTGCTGCTGTTGCTGCTGCTGCTGCTGTTGTTGTTGAAGTAACTGTAATTGTTGTGGAGTGGCTCCCTGAGGCTGGCTTCGGAACAGTTGCTGAAAGAGAAGAAAAATATTAGTGTTAGATCAAATGATTAATGCTGACTAATACCTAATTGAGCAATAATTGAAGCCACTTTAAAGATGCGATTGAGACATTTTAATTTTAAAATTGAACTCTAAATATGTACGTGTCTCTGGGGGTAACATATTTCAAGACTGACAATGCGATACTTGGAAGTCCTCAGTCTTCAGACCGCATATAAACCTTGAGACTGTCTTAAAACCTGAGACTGAGACCCTCTGAAACCTTGAGACCAACCTTAAACTTTGAGATAATCTTTAAGCTCTCTTTAAGCTATACCCCGCCTTCAAAGACCTTGAGACTTTGTTAAAGCCTACATATTATACTTGTATTTCTGTTCAAGGACAAAGAATCGAAATTGCAATTTTTCGAGACAGACATTTGTGATAAATCAAAGTGTGATATTCGAACGAGAAAAAAGAAAAGAAAGAAGAGAGTTGAGAATAATGCAGTTGTCACATAAAGTCTTGGGAGGGTGCAAAGCGCGTTGGAAAAGTCAAGACATGCCAAGGTCAACGTTGAATTCGAGGATGATGAAATAATGATTAACAGGGAGGATGAAGAGAAGAACATAAAGCAAATACATTATACAGAGTGGAGTTAAAGTCGAAGTTAGAACCACATTCGCGTAGCAGCTTCCAGGGGTCAACGAACCACTGCGGACGTTCACCGGCAAACGTTCAGTTCGGTTCGGTTCTCGGTTCGCTTGTAACAGTGCACGACCACCTTCGTCATTGGTTTCTCCGAACCTTCATTTTTCTCCAATTCTGGTACCAAGCGAGACGACTAACGCGGCTCGCTTTTTGGTCAATATTGTCACGAGTAAATACGGAAATATATATGTATTTATTCAACTCAAATCTCAAGAGAGGACAACGTTACGTAGAATTGGGGATTTACGTAGGATGTTGAAGATAAGATGTAATGCATGTTTAGTTCGTGGGTTTGCTTTACGCAATCTTTGATTTTTTTTCTTTTTTTTTTTTCCAAATAAAGTATGTAGTATTCATTATTTTATGTTAATTCTATATAGAAGCGAGTAAATTGAAATTTAGTAGACTCACATAAGAAATGACGCTAAACAGAGCAAACTTTGTACTCTTCAACAGTCAAGTCATGCTAATCATATTATATAGGTGCTCCGGATAGAAGCACCATTCATTAGGGAGGTAAACTCTCTCTCGCTCTCTCTCTCTCTGTCCAAGTAAAAAGTATCAACATATCCAAAGATGCGTTTAAAAATATCAGACGCATTCCTTTACAATAACAAAGATTGAATATACAATTGTAAAAGTCAATTACTATCTGTTAAGAATAACACTATAGGCAGGGTAAAGGAAACCAATTACCGAGGATCGCCAGATATTTTTTATTATAACTAGTAAATTACAAGAAAAAGGAAAATAAAATCAATATTATAATAATGCAGGTATTCTAAACTGAAAACTCTAGAAAAACTCCATATTTTTAGAAGAGAAACTCATTCAGAATTTAATATCCATACACAGGTTGACTGGATCACAAATTGTTAAGTACAAATTTGGTACTTTTTGATTCATTCCTTGTATTTAAATGCCACTATATTGATTAGGATGAGAACCAGTCTTTTTAAAATAATTATATTATTAGATAAAATTACATTTAGTATTTTTAAAAATAAATCATCAGTTCATTGGGGACATGTTTCGCGGTAAATCTATAAATCTCGATGATCCGCCTCGAGATTTATACGTGCATATGCCGCCTCTGTTATTAGTTATTACACACCCAGTCATTCACTGTCGATACACCGATGCATCGACTTGAGAACGATCGAATCCGAAGATCGAGAGATCGAGTACTTTTGCACTCGATTCTTCACGGACTCGGTGAGAATTGCCCATCACGTCAATTCATTCCTCTCTTGCACCAAATGAATCAGTCTGACGATTTATGAGACAATAACGAAATTTTCGTTAATTCCGACCAATTGCAGCTTTTTCCAGGTCATCGTGAAATGATTTATTTGTGGTTTACACACACATTTCACTAATTAAAATAGTTTCAGAATTCTCTTAACTTAGTTACAAATAGCACATTTTTCGATTAAATTCCCGATCATTCTTCTAGTTTTCTACTAATAAAAAAAAAGTTTTTTAATTTTGGTGTTTAAAGACTTGGAACGTGACGCAGATATATGTACTTGAAACAATTGTATTTAAACAAAATTGGTGAATTTTAACGATAACTACATATTTAAGTATTCGAGATAACCAGCTGTAAAAAAATTATACTATTTAAAGTAATTGTTTAGTGTTTATCCCAAAAAGTATGGTCAAGTGATCCCTTGTGATATTTTAAAAGAAATGCAATAACAAAAAATAAAGTATTTTTTAGTAAACTAAAATCTGTTTTGCTTTAACATGCAGTTTAAAGTCTTGTGATGATTTACTGTTTTATATGTGGTAAAATTAATTAAAGATATTCTGTATCAAGACCTTCTTTATGGAATATTTTTGTTAATACATAGTGTAATATTATTTTACATTTGTAAATCCTCCTTTTAGAATCTGCAATTTTTAGGCTGGTTACGTTGATAAAATGCTTAAATTTTACTAAAATTGATTCATCTATCTACTATGTTATCTGATGTTATTAAGATATTGAATTAATTTTAATGTTATATTCCCAAAATATAAAGAAAAACTCCATATTAAATTGTGATGTTCACATTTTATTGTTACTTTAGTTTCAGGATTCAGAATTATTACAAAAACGAGAAAAATATAATCCTGATCAGTAAATCGAAGAAAATTGGAACATCGTATTAATTTTGTACAAATATTTACATATTTGGATCCGAATGAAATTAACTATCAAAGAAATTTGTGATTTTACAAATTATACACCCTCTTGTAGAAATTTCGTAGAGGAGAAACGAGATTTATAAGAGCGCGACATTATGAAACTTGACTATAGCTTCTTTATTCACTATCTGCATAATTTTATAACACTCCAAAGTATGATTAAACTTTCATTTATTTTAAATTTGTATTTTTGTCTGATCGCACATGCGAAATGTCAAAATCTACCCGTTTTTTAACGTTTCGAATTTTGACACCAGCTGGCATATCGTAGTGCAGCTGGTCCCAATTAAAATGATTTCTATCATTTTTAAAATATAATTTTTCAAAAGGAAAATAATAAAAAGTATAGGAACATTTGGTTCTAAAAACACATTTAAACATAATTTACTCTCACATTAGAAATTTTCAAAGTTTAGATAATAATCGCTTCTAAAATTATATCTAACAAATATCTAACAAACCTCAAATGATTATAAAAAAAAAACTTTCAGGATCGATCCTGAATGAAGTTCCAAATCAAGGACAAGGTAACATTTTTTAGGCATATAATTTGAAAGTTTTTACATTCAAATTAATTATGTTGTATTTAGTTCGCATAGAAAAGTAAGCATTAATGAATTCGTTATGTACTTGATTTTAAAAAACTTAAAAATTCCTTTTCAAAGTTTTGAATTCAGTCATGGATAAAAATTACTAGTGGTCAAATAAACACGGTTTGCATTTAGGGGAAGAAAGGTACTTTTTTTGAAGAGCAAGGATATAATACAGAATTTTTGTTTTGAAAAAGAAGAAGAAATGAATATGCCGGACTGTTGCCAGTAACTTTTTGAGATTCTTGACCTCGTGAAGTGTTCGACCTTGAACACGGTCACGAAGCGGAAGAGAGCGACTTGGATGGCTGGCTGGAGTTTTACAGGGGGTCATTGTCTATTAAGGCCAATGCTGTAACGATGAGGGCCGTAAGTTGGCGCAACAACGCGCGACACGCTCCGACCATCTCAAGCAACGATGCGTTTCGGTTATCAACCTCTCTTCTCTCTCTTCTCTCTCTTCCTCCTCTCTTCTTTTCATCCTTTTTCTTTCTATCTTCAGGAAGTGATTCCAGTTACGATTAAGTAGGTACCTATACCTGACTGCAGATATTCATGCGTTCGTCGTGAATCGGCTCTATATACCTGATGTACCTCAAGACAGATGACTTGGATTTTTCCTCCATAGTAAAAGATACATATGCAGACAAAGTAGCAGGGAGATGTCTGACTTGACAGATCCTTTTTTTTAAATTGAATATTGCTCTTCATTTCAGAATTTAATATCAAGACATCAAACACCTCAACAAACAATACACCGTAAAAATCGTTAAAATATTAAATATTGCATTCAATAACTACAAGTTTTTTAATATTAATAAAACACTATAGTAGTAATAATTATTGTTGCAGAGACAAAGAATTGAATCATATACTATTATATTATCGTAAGGTGACCGTGACAAATCGGGATGCGAGGCTATTCGGGGATAATAACTGGGAATCAATACGGTCGAGTTTGCACTTGACATAATGTAGCTTTTTGGTTTCTTTGGAGCTTTTTGGGTAAGGAATCTAATTTACATAATATATAGTGTCAATCAAATTGACTTCAGAGACGACAATTCTTATGGTTAACACACAAGTATTCTATAAATACTTGTGTCGTCGGTTCAAAATTAACATCTTGAACTATTAAATTGTCTTAAAAAAATATTCCCAAATTTTAAAAAATAATTTACTTGCTTATGTGCGACGTGTCCCGAATTGCCCCGATGTCTGTCTTTGTCTTATTTGTATTGGATGTTCGATTCTGATTCGATTTTTTAAAGATTAATCTTTTTTGGTAAAAAGATCCGTGATCTCTTAAATCGATTCTCTACGAGTTGATTCTTTTCCCTGAAGATCAAGGTTTTGATTCTTTATTTTTTACACTGAAATTAAGTAGAGGAAAGGTCACGGAACCGTAAAAGCGCACTCTATCGCCTATGCTATATGTGTATGTGGAAATGGAAGACCTTTTTTTTTAATTCAACAAATCGCTCTTTTTATATGCATTAGTAAAAGATCGATCTTTATATAAGATCGATTCTGGCCAAGTTGATCTTTTAAAGAATTAATTCTCGTCTATTTGATCTTAGATCAACCTAAGAATTCTTTATTTACAAAGAATCGAACATATTTATTGTCTTAGAAAAGGGATTAAGCTTTTGAAAGATATGTATAATTAAAAAAAACCTTCCTGTGTATTCTTCATATTAAATAATGAAAAACGTGCCTCGAATAGCCCAGCCGGTATCTCATATTATTTTCCACATATTCCCAATCCTGATCACCTCTGCTTGTAGCGAAAGACAGGTCAGTGACACTTAATTATGTATGTATTTTTCCCCTTTCATAATTTCTATAAAATAGATTTCAATATGAAATTGGAACCAGTTTGAACAAGGTAAATGTCCCAAGCAATCGTGACCTTAGTCTTCTCAGTAATCACAATTCCTGGGACATCTATTTTAGTTGCAAGATTTTCTGATATGTATAACTTGAAAATTTAGAAATACACTAAAATAATTTCATGATTAAGCATTCAACACTGAAAATCAATTAATTTGATCCTCTGAACTGGCCAAATTCCAAGTCCAAGCGTTCAACATAGAATTATTGTGAATTTCAAGTGTTTGGCATTACACAATCACAAATCGGAAGTCTCAATTTAAATATGTATTACACGTATAAGTTAAAATACAAGTTTTTAAAAGGGATTGTTTTTTTAATAATAATTTGGTATACTTTCTTTTTCTTTTGCAAAAAATGCATTCATGTAAGTAGTATAAGGTGAATTCACTATCGCGACTCATCCTGTAAATTTGTAAAATGAAGAAGGAAAGCTTTGGTATAAATATGTTATACATTGTACAAGTTCCTTGTTGCCCGGTCTCCGACGTCTCTGAAGCTAGCATCGCCATTTTGTAAAATCGAGTTGGGACCTATGCTATAATTCAGTGCTCATTTAGGGTTATTTAGGGCCGTAAGGGCCAAATTTTGGGATCTGCAATTTTTTTAAAAAATAGCTCGCGCGCTGGCTTCACATGAAGCTAACACCCCATATACCTGTAACTCCAAAACTATTGCGTTAATCCATGTCAGCTTCCCATATAAATTAAGGGCTCATTTAGGGCTTTCGATCTATTCTATGCCCTAATTCGTAATAGTTATATTTTTTTAAAAACACCCTGCACACTCTGGCTTCACATGTGAAGTTGGCACCGCCATGCTCCTATCTCGGAAACCAACACTGCTCTCAATTCCGGTTTCATATCAAAATTAAGGGCTAGCACCTTCAGACTTGTAATACATATGTCTAAATATTTTTTGAATCGACTTCCAGTTTGCTTCGCAATTAAGGTCTTATTAAGGGCTATGGAACAATCCTAAAATATCTTAATTTGGTAATAATATTTTCACGAGCCCCAAAAGTCACCCCATAGTCAATTGTCGAATCCGAGACAGAACCAGGCAAAAAGTGTTGGGAAGTATCTGAAGTCACTTGAAATCACGACTGATCACAGCAGAAGTAAAATTACTTTAAGTGACTTCAGATATTTCAGGACACTATACAGGAGATTTCATTTCAAATATAATCAGCCGGATAATCCTATACTGAAAGACCTGGCTGTTAAAGTTGGTTCAGACCTACTGAGAAGACTAAGGAATATAGCTACATATATTGTGAATTGTAAAAATATATTAGGGTGATAGGATGTTTTCATAGTGAGTCCTTTAAGGGGATTTTGGCAAGTTTTATTAGAGATTGAAATTTTCTTTGAATTTTCGGCTAGAGTAATTTTTGCCTGATTCTGTCTCGGATTCTATCAATTGTCTAAGATTTTTAAAATATATCACAATCATAAGATATTTTAGGATTGTTCGAGAGCCCTTAATAAGACCTCAATTGCAAAGCAAACTCGAAGTCGATTCAAAAAATATTTGGACATATTCAAGTCTGCAGGTGCTATAGATTCTCTTGAAGTCAGCACCCCAACTAATTAATAAATAAATTGCGTAACCACAACTTTGAGAATTACTGTGCTTTTCAGCCCTTAAAGAGTCTTTAATTGTGATATGAAATCGGAATTGATAGCAGTGTTGGTTTCTGAGATAGGAGTATGGCGGTGCCTACTTCACATGTGAAGCCAGAGTGCGTAAGGTGTTTTTCAAAAAATATATTATAACTATTACGAATTAGGGCATAGTATACATCGAGAGTCCTAAATGAGCCCTTAATTTCTATGGGAAGCCGACATGGATTAACGCAATAGTTTTGGAGTTACAGGTATGGCGGTGCTAGCTTCATATGAAGCCAGCGCGTGAGTTACTTTTTTTTTTAATTGCAGAGCCCAAAATTTGGACCTTACGGCCCAAAATAGCCCTAAATGAGTCCTAAATTATAGCATAGGTCCCAACTCGATTTTATAAAATGGCGGTGCTAGCTTTTCAGACGTCGGTCTCCGGAAAGATGT
>JAUEJJ010000003.1:1109711-1119864 GCA_032164275.1 Synergus coniferae
AAACAAATACCTAGTGTGGATGTTTAAAGGCAGATATCATTCGTTTTTGACGACGTGATTTGAGGAAAATTAAGGGAAAAAAGGATTTTTTTTACCTTTAAATGCCCATTGTAAATTTGCTTATATCATTTGTTTATAAAATTAATAAAAAATATCAGATGATAATTTTCCATCATTAAACATCACTGGCGACATAATTTCGGAGAAAAAACGATTTCTTTCTGCCTTCACATGTCCACAATAGGCATTTGTTTATATAATTTATTATAAATTTGTTATAAAGTATTATTTTTTCAAAGAAAACAAGTCATTTTAGAGCCAAAACTTATTTTGAAAACGAAGAATCCATAGTGTACACTATTTGTTAAGTTAATTTGTTTATAACAATCAACTTAACAATGTCAATTTTTTTTTGCTTTCAACTACCCCCGTGCATAACGTCTAGCAATGCTGATCATAAAAAAATTTTTTGATGAAGATAAACAAGAATAACGAAAAAATCGACTTTTATTCACACTTTGTTTAAACATAAAAGTTTAGACAAAAAAAAAATTCAAAAATCGGCCTGCATAATTCTCTTCAAAATTTAATGCTGAATTTTTCTAAAAAGAAAAAAAAAAAAAAAAGAAAAGAAACCAAAATCGGTTAAGAATCGGCAGCTACAAGTTATTTTGAACCTCGTTTTTTGATTTTATCCCACTGTGCATCGCCACAGACCTATTATGTGAATTTCAATGCGAACCGAGTGCTGCGGTGAGGTGAGGGTATGTAACCGTAAGCGTGACCGCGAAGTATAAGAAAAGGCAGAAGAAAAAAATGAAAAATCCAAGAAGGAGGCGAGAGAGTTAAGAGTAAGAACTCTAAGAGGAAGGAGGGATAGAGTATTCTATAGCATACAACTTACATCCTACTTCCCCACATCCACTTGAAATAACCGGAACTAAGGCGACTATGAAAATACATCAATCCTTCTATATTTAAACAAAATTCCTAAAACCTTATTCATCCTCTTAATGTAAAGTACTTTTTTCTTAATTTAGACACATTCCATTTCTCCTCATTTTCAAGCATTTGCATCGAATCTACTGTATGGTATGTGTGTGCTGTGTAGAGCCATTTGGCTATGTAAAGTCACCAATTGCATGCAAGCATCTTTGATGACACGGCATGGTAGAAACAGTTTTTTTGCAACAATTTTCTCCAGATCATTAAAATTGAACAATTCAATCTTTTGAAGCTGATATATATTTTTTTTTATTTGAAATATTCAAAACTAGACTGCAAATTAAAGCTTTCAAAGTGGAACTCTTCTCCATTAAGATTAATTTGAAATTAGAAATTAAAACATTTCAAGATTGTGAATGTTGATATAGAATCAACAAAGTCTTAACAAAAACCTTTTGTCAGTGATAAATTTTCAAAAATAAAACATAAATACGCACTGTGTTCTAGATTATTTTCAACTAATTGGCAGGAAAACTTGAATACTGAGTTCTGCATTATAGCATTAAGAAAATTATTTCCAATCCCTGTTGACAAAAATGAAACGCTTTCTTAGTACTTGAATGACTAAAATATTTAAATTATTGAGGACAGTTGAAGTGAATGAAAAGCATTTCAAATTTTTTTGTAGCTTATATTTATCAAAGTCTCTAAGTTTATTGTATTTATACATCTAAAGTTTTTGAAAAGTCTACGTGCTCTCCTCAATGCTCACATTTTTACCGCTCTTATCACTCTTACCACGACTTTATGAGAGCACCTCGGTGGATAAGTACGCGTTCTGCTGGAATGAAATGTGTCTAGCGCGCGGTTCTACCTTACTACCTTATGCTCGGGAACTGACGAGAACTGACGAGAACTGACGGGAACGATTGCGTTAAGCGGACCATAACGCACTGGTACTCTGGTAGTTAGAGAAATCGTAGTATATAGTCCATGTATAGTCGGCTATTCACGGAGCTCTGCGGAAAAGAGTCGACTCAACTGTTTGGATAATTAAATTTTCAACGTCAAAGAAATCAGTGGAAATCTAGGAGAGAAGATGTAAATTCTTCATCCACTGATGAGCAAATGATAAAAAAGCAGTTGAGGAATGTTCCACATGGGAAAAAAGTTATATCCATCTTTGATGACTTTATCTGCTCTAACCCTTCGATGGAACACATGGCAGACATGGTAAATGTAAACAATCATGAGAGTAAGCGAGACACTCAGATATGGAAAACAATTGACAATATCTGAGGGTCTCGCTTCTTCTCATTTGTTTAGCTTTGCGGCTCTTAATGAGCAAGAAAGACAGACAACCAATGCTCCACCGGTTGAAAGTGGTATTTATACGCCACATGGCCGAAGGAAAAAATTACTAATTTTTTCGTCACCAGTGATATTGAGAATAACTGTTCGAATATTGAAATATAAAAAGGCGTCAGGCGTTAGTAAAAATGGCAGTTCAGTTTAGTTTTCTAACATTTGATAAAGTTTGTGTCCAGATAACAATATTAAGCAGGTATTTCATTAATTAAATTTAAATATCAAAGAATAAAAGGAAAGCAACAGATCTAACTGACTTGAACAGTTTTTATGTAATGTACACTACCGTCAGAAATTGTCAGTACGCCTGTTTTTTAGCAGTTGCTTAAAATTCCCCAACCTTTATAATATTTAATTGAAAAATGTTTCTCCAAAACAGTACGAAAGCTAGTAAAATTCTGCGTCTAATAAGCTAAAAGGAAAGTTAAAATCTGTATTTTATAAAAAGATATTGCTAAAAAACCTCAAATTTAAATATTTTAAAAAATGTTAATAACTCCGACAATATTTATTATTTTAAAAAGCCCTTGATTTCATCTTAAAGATAAATTTTCATATCTTATTTCTCATTTTTTTTTATCCAAGTATGGAGGACAATCTTCATTTTAAAATTTACGAGATTTTTCGTACAAGTTTAAGCCTATGACAGAAGATAGGAAAATAATTTTGAAAATATTTGAACAGCGTACACAAAAACAATTAAAATTTATCTTTAAAATGAAATCAAGGGTTTTTTAAAATAATCAATATTGTCGGAGTTATTAACAGTTTTGAAATATTGAAATGAGGTTTTTTAAGCAATATCTTTTTATAAAATACAGATTTTAAGTTTCCCTTTAGCTTATTAGACGCAGAATCTTATTAGCTTTCGTACTGTTTTGGAGAAACATTTTTCAATTAAATGTTATAAAGGTTGGAGAATTTTAAGCAACTGCTGAAAAACAGGCGTACTGCCAATTTCTGACGGTAATAGTGTAGCTAAAAGTTTTGTTTAACCTAAATATACAAATTATTTGAATTCAATATAATATTCTAGATTCCTTCATTCACCTCAATAAATTGTTTTCCGCACAGTAAAACAGAAAACAAGTGTTTTTATAAACATGCAAATAATCGGGATTATGTATAGCGATATTAGTGATCAGAGTGGATCAGACCTCTTTTGTCCTATAAAATCACAGTTAAATAGTTACGTAAAATTAGGAAATTATTTAAAGCTATTTACTACTTTATTTATTAAACGTGATGTGAAGTTATCAAAAATGGTTAACTTTTAGATGTCTTTTTAATTATATAGACTTTTTCTGTTAAATATTAGCAGAACTACATACTCTCTATTGTTTTTTTATTGCTATATGTACACTGAGAAAAAAATGCTATTGAATCAAAAGTACGCACTTTCGCGCTCGGTCAAGAGCAGATACTACTGATTTAAATGAAGATACAATGAAGCTATAGGACATTTTTTGGCTTGATAGTGATGCTATTAATTCGATAGTATATCTATTTGATTCAATAAGATCTGCTTTTGACCGAGCGCGAAAGTGCGCACTTTTGATTCAACATGCAGCATTTTTTTCTCAGTGTACACTTTCTTTATACAATTAGTATTTTTGTATAATAATAGTAATAATAATAATAATATTAAGAGTAATAATTATTATTATTACTATTATTATTAGTATAATATAAATTCAATAATTGTCTTCCAGACATTAATACATATGTGCATTTCTCAACATACGAATGAAATTAAGAAATTTCCGTTCTTGCAGTAATTTCAACGAATTGATAATGCTTACTTAGGTGAAATAATACGCGCTATCAAATTAGCTGGATGAAAAATTATATTGAGAACGCGTACTTCACTTAGTAACGCGAGTTACTTCGAGTCAGCAAAACGAGATCTGCATAGTGTGCACAATTGCACTGCACTGTTACACGTAGCAAGATCAACGCCGACTATGAATACTTCAAATAATAAGTCACTATTCCCAATTGGGTAAACTCGTTTCTGAATGGAAAACACAGTATTTTATTCATCCAAATTTTGCGCTATTTTATCTACTCAGTACATTGCGAACACTTAACTGTAAAATTAGAATTCCCAGACCATGTCAATTGTGAAGGAATTTTTTATACTTGTAAAGGTTTGCGATCGAAAAAAGAATCCAGAATGGTTTATCCTTCCGACATGATCGCGTCTTTGTGACTGAAGATTAAAATTCTTGAGTTAATTTCCTCTATAGGAAATGATGGTTGACGTTTACACTGTTGGCACTACGGTTATTACTTTTGTCCCAGAAAAAATCCCAAATGAGGATTTATTATTATTCATTCGAAAGAAAAATACAAACATAAAACTGCATTTTTAGAAATATTGTTTCTCGGTCCAATAGCTTTGAAAAATAAAATGTTAGCGTGTAAAGTTGAATAAAATTTAAATAAGTAGTTAAGCTAAGTTCAAGCTGAGGTTGAAAAAAAATTCGAGCTTAAACTTAAAATTTGTAATTTCATTCAAGTCTATAAGCCAGCTTTAATTATTTAAATTGTTTCGTAAACTCCTTTTTTTTTTAAAGTTAACTTAAGATTACAGACAAACTCCCATTGTTAAAGAAAGGTTTGCCCTATTCTAAGGTTATTTCTCTGTTTCTTCCTCACCCCCCTTTTTTCTCACAGATCCGAAACACAAATTGGATTTGCCAGTTTGAGGGTTTGAGAGGTTTATTAGCTTAATTTGAAGCACAAAATCAAATGCAAAACTAAACTCAACTCAAATAAGTTCAAGTTGAGAAAAATTGTGATGCACATCCCTAATGGAAAGGAAGCAGTGAAGTACTAAAGTAACCAGTAATCATAATATTGTTGAATTATCGTTAATTTTGAAATAATCGTATTGTATTGACAATGTCCAAGGGAAGATCATAGATCACCTGTTACGATCTACCCTGCAGTTTGGAGTAATCGTACATACATAAATGAATTGATTAAGCAATAAGACAGCAGTTAATTTCGTGCAAGCAGTGCACGTCGAGTAGGCGAGTACCAACCGACCGACCGACTTGCCACTCTGATGTGGGAGATACATATTTACTGGGAGTTTGAGCCGAGCCGAGCCGCGAAGCGACGACCGCAGACCAAATGGCAATGGAAGCGCCGCGGCCGGCAACAATCCTGTTGCCGGCATATGCAGTACGTATTGCATATTCACCCTCACACGCAATTACCCTGTTTTATCGCGTTCCTGCTTTACATTTGCCGATAGTTTGATGTCTCTCATGACAAGGCGCAAGTTGTATATATGGCAGAGAACTGTTATATGTATATTTCTTGGTCGCTATTACCTATAGCCGGGACTGAAAATAGGCTAAGTGTATGCGCGACCACGTCCTCGGAGCCTTGTACAGTGTACATGCACCCATCCAATACGGTACAAATATCCTACAAATATCCTACAGATATGTAAATCATATAAATATTGCAAGTATTAATTAATCACTCCTATGTATATATTTTCAAAGTTTAACACGCATTCCAAGCTTAATGTCATGTTTCTTTAATTAACAATTATATTGCTAGATACACATTATTACAATATATGGTATTATTACTGTAAAGTAAAAAACATAAAATACCTTCTTAATTGTGTGTGCAACAAAAATATTAAATCAAATATTTATCACTCTTCCTGTGATAGAAGCAAAGAAGAAATAGGTAAGATTTAAAAGAGAGCAATTCTGAATTTAAACAAGTCAATCCTTTTACTCGACCAGAGTAATTTATACAACAGGCAAATTTTAATGACCTAATCATCATTTCCGATGATGGCAATATAAAATACAATCAATTCAAACAAATCTCATTATTTTCACAAACAGACTATTTTCTCTTTATTGCTATAAACTCGTTTCGCGAAACTTGTACTCCAACGGGCAAAGATTAGTGGTTCGCACCTTAATACTCAACAAACTAAAATCGTTATCGTATCAACACACGTCTAGTCGCTAAACTAGACAAGTCTGTTTCAAGTCTGAAGAAAAGTTTCGAGGTCTAGTGAAATAATTCTGCTTAACCATGCAGGTCTTTGTATACTAAATCGAACGTTTATATAAGGTTATTAAGAAATGGGACACGTAATGTAAACAATTTTAAAATCCTTTAAACTTTCAGAAAGATTAAACTGCATGCTGTTTTATATTTTGTGTTATCATATTACAAAATATTATTTAACACTGTATGCTTTCAATTTATTCCTGAATAAGAGTATTTCATTTAATAAATAATAACATTGCTAATGACATTCGGGTTTTGGACGAATAATTAAATTTTTTTTAACAAAAGACCTGTCTACGCTTCAGAATATTGTTAACTTTCTCTTTTTTTTCTTATACTTTTCTTAAAACAAAGTAGGCATACAGTAGAGCGGATCAAAACATAAAAAAAGAATTTTTTTGTCTTCAAATAAGGATGAAAAGTTGTTGATAGTTATATAGGTTATAAATTATGAAGAAATATATCTCGTAGAATTGGGAAACTTAACCACTTCATAGTCTTAAACGAACAAGAAATGTGGTATTTTTGTTTATACTTTAATTCATAATTCATTAACTTAACATCAATAATGCTCGAACATAAGGTAATTTTTGAATGAATTGATACCGTATACAACCGTTTCCAAGTACATATTCCGATTAACAAAAATCATTTTCCGCTTTCAAACTTGGCGAATTTTTTTATTTTGACCTCTAATGTCATTGTGTGAACTGAAGAAATTTCTTTTTCTTTTTAGAAGAATAAATTCAGTACCTACTAGCAACTTTTCATCCATATTCTAAAATGATGGTCAATAATTATAGAATTCACGGATCGCACTTGAAATTTTCCAATGTCTACATCATGTACATCAGGAGACAACAGATTAAAATCTCCATAATAAAATGATTTTTTCAACTGTAATGGGAATTTTGGTCATTAAATAGCGTGTCACGCTCTTAATTATATTTTACAATGTGATTTTGGTTGGTGGGAAGATTGAATGGAGAAATTGTCTAGAAGAGATAATTGAATACTCGGATACTGATTTCACGATCTACGATCCACGATCCACGATCCACGATCCACCATCCTTGCAGTCTGTTTAGAGAGGAAGAGAGAATGAATCAGGGAAGGTGGCCGCCCGGCCTGAGAGTCAGAGTAACCCGTTAATCAAAGCGCGTCCGCATACTTGTGTAAAGACTAAAGAGTCAATGTACCTTGTCTGCGGTGAGGCGAGCGACCAGGGCCTCCTTGAGGGGTCCAAGCCAGTGGTGGGCCCCTACAAATCGCTTGTTTAGGAGCTTTGTGTGAGGTGCGACCTGCGCGTAAATCGTCTCCAGCTCGAGAACGACCATGTCGCCGACGTGGTCGTAGTGACCGAAGTAATCAGAGTGTTGCTTCCTAGTTGTCTTACTTCAGGAATTGAAGACGAAAACACTGAAAAAGGTTTGTCACCTTCGATATACCATAGATCCCAAAATTGCTCCACAACAAAAAGGATCCACTGAATCACGACACAAGAATACCCGTTTCACTCGTCACTTAACATTTTCGTAGAGAACAAATGGCCCAGACTGGAACTAAGGTTTCCTGAGATAGGCTAGGCTCTTGACAGCAAAATCCAAGTGCAGAGCTTCCTGAAGTGCAGTGGCTCATGAGTTAGATTGTTGGCATGGTGAGCCGAGCCGAGCCGAGCCGAGCTGAGCCGAGCCGAACCAAGCAGCCGATCTGTACCAAAAAGAATAATCCCGTTGACCAGAAGATTGGTCCTGGGAGCAGAACACCACGGAAATTCGGTCCACGTGGTTGTCACTGATGATTCTTCTTGTTGCCAATTTACATTTAAGTGGGGACAGCTTGACAGTATAAGTTGAGGAGTCTCATGTTGTCACAATCACAACACTGGGGACTTGGTAACGGTGATTAGGAGAATCTGAAGGCACTGCTTCTTCCTCGCGGAAGACTGCGATATGAAACAGATATGAAATTCACCGGGAAGCCGGTATCCAAAAGCGAGAAGACCAAATCCGTGTTTGACGTAATCCGGCTAGCCGGTGCCCGTACCGGCGCGGCGACGTATCAGATCCTCTCTCAGGGCACGACTGTTCCTCCCTTTGTCTATTCTAACCCGCATATACACGGTAGAGTGTAAGAGAGATGCAGAGAGAGCAGGTCGAGTGCACTCCGCTAGGATTGGGAGAACGACGGTGCAATCCGCTAAGTCCGTCGTAATCCGGGCTTAAACCGAGCTCGCAAGGACTGCCGCGTAGAAAGGCAGTTGAGAACTGACTGCTCGTCGTGCTCGTCGGTCTCCTCTTCGCTCCCATGGCCCGCGGTTGGATTGAGTGACGCGAGGCGACGCGGCCGGTGTGACGCGTACACCTTTCTCGCTCTCTCTCACTCTTTATTCCTCCCGTGGGTGGGTGAAGGGGAGGCCCCTTCACCCACGCCCCCTGTGAAGCTTCCCTGATGCTTCCTCGCGCCCTCATCACTTCACCTCCCCCTTGGTTACGGTGTGCTTCACTCCCTTCTTTTCCATATATACCTAGTGCCTTATAGCTTATACATTATACCTTCCCTTGCTTTGCCTTGGGCTTGGAACATCAGACGAAGAACTGAAGAAGTGGGAAGAAGCACGAGGGCACGCAGCTCTGAAGCCCCCTTCGCGCAGAACGTGGAAAATCCACCGACGCCGATTCTCATGCACACAATCTGCGCTAATTGCCTGATGCACTACCATTAAGTCAACGACATAACGAACGTTGAATTAAAAATCTTTAACATCGCACACATTTCTCTATGCATAAACACTTTTTTTTTCTTTCTTTCTCTTTTTTCCCCCTAACAAGTCCAAATTCAAATCCTGGATAACTCAAAAGCGTGCACAATAGTCTCGGGTTTTTATTTTTATAAATATTCATACACAATAAAGTCAATAAACACATTTCAACTAATGTATTCGGTTCAAGCAAATGACTCAAGAATATTTTAATATATTCAAAACAAATATTTTAGTTAACGTTGTGCCGACTTAAAACAGATAGAGTTGAGTTGAGTTGAGTTGAGTTGAGATAAGATTATTTAATATCATGGCTAAGTTAATTTTGTGAAGCAACTACTGGCAAGGTAATGCTACAAAAACCTAGAGTTCACTTTTAAGTGTGTTCATTTCAAGCTGAGGAACTTAAGAAAGGTTTTTAATTAAATATACATATATAAAGAGCGTATTAATTGCTGTCCTTATTTAAGGTATTTCAAAAACTAATATGTATTTTAAAAAAATAGATTTATAAAGATGTTTAGTTTCCCACAGCATTAAATATAATAGAACAAAATATTTTGAGGTAATTAACTTTTAATAAAATTTAGAGTCTGATGAGTGAAAGTAAAGTTTTTTTAAATTTAGAGATAAGAGTACATGTCCAAAAACAAGTTCCTTTTTGGTTAAGTAAAGTTCTAATAAAAGATAGGATCCCAATAATCGGTAATTTTTAAACTGAAACTTTTTATTATTCCCAAAAGTAACCGAGGATATTGACACATAATTATGTTAAAATGACTATTGGTAAACGGAATTGTTTTTTTCCATATAAAATTTTTGCAACAAATAAATTGCAAGGTTTTTTGAGTTCAAATTTAAATAAGCGACTGAAATACTGTATCGAAAACTCGTACCCTACTTTGATTAAAACACAACGAGATAATCGTACAATATTATAGCCACCCATTTTTAGAAGTAAGTAATTAGTTTCTGAAAATTAAGTGAAATTTGCCATTACTGCATATCAAAGTATCAGCAAAGAAG
>JAUEJJ010000004.1:16983-68575 GCA_032164275.1 Synergus coniferae
AGTCATAATATTTATTGATTAAAATGGAGAAATCGAATTTGGTGTTAGAACTTGTTACTAACAACTTCGCCAACGCCCTTAATTCGTGGAGTGGAGATATCTACCTAGATTTTTTTTTAGAAAGATAGGAACATTGTAGCCGATCGATTGTCGAGGTTATCGGGGTGGGTATATTCAGTTTCTCTTATCCGAAAAAGTAGGTTCATAAATGTATTAAACTACATTTTGAAGAGCTCTCATTACTTTTTAGTGTTTCTCATTCTTTTCTAAATTTTTATATTAACTTGATTACTTTACTTTTCATAAAACTTTAAAATTAATATTATGTATATCAGAGGTTTAAAACCTTTTACAATGAATTGAAAGAATCATTTTTCAAAATTGGATTACTTTTACAATTTAATCTTCTAATAAACACTTTGTTTTTAAAGTCCAATTTTGGACAATATAAATAACAATAATAATAATAATAACAATAATAATAATAAATTAGAGCTTAATTACATAGTAGAATGAGATTTGAACCTTCGTAACCATAAAAATAAAATATTTTATCTTTACAATTTAATTAGATATAATATCAAGCACTAATTATTTACCTTCTCTAAAATTTCAAATTTAAACTTTCCCGCTGGAAGAATCGAACTAGTGCCGAGTTCCGCCGAAGATCGTCGAGGCTTAAACGAAGAGACTATCGATTCTTGCCGAAGATTGTCGACACCGCTCGAAGGCCTTAAAGTGACGTTTGTGTGGCTCGTGTTCCGTTTCTTGTTCCGTGCTGGCAATCCTTTACCCAGAAAGTCATTTTCGCGAAAAAAAATCGAAAACTTTCGCCGCCGCCGCCGCTGCAAAAAGACTATGCAATCCACCTTGTTCGGATTTTAGGTTAAACACGAAACGATCAGGCAGGTCGGCGGCAGGTCGATAACGTATCAGGGAACGAATTGGAACGAACACGCTCACGACTCGAAAGTCCGCGAGAAAAGCTTTAGTGTTGACCATTCGATCAATCTTAAAGTTCACGACCCGGGCTTATTAGCTTAATTGGGTTTCATCCGTGATTCGATAAAACTAAAGTGCTCGCGATAGTGCCGGCTATTTCTATACCTAAGTATCAGTTGTATTTCGCCTGAACGAACGCGGCATCGATCTCGACCGCCTAACCTTGAAAATTATGAAAGTCTTGCGACATCAGAATTGTACAATTTGAAGCTTTTCTTCGAATCCTCTGGAATTTCCCTACAGAAAACCTGAGACGGTAATCTGTCAGGACTGGAGAGATGGCCACTCCTTCTACCCCGGGTAAATATATATTGTAATAACATCCTTTATGACCACTTCGATCATTGGCCTCATTGACACTTGATCTGTCAAGTCACAGGTCAGACTATGTATTGTCATAGTGCTCGCAAACAATAATAACCTTTTTCAAAACAAGTCAATTTTAGAAAAGACTTCTTTGATCTTCTAATTATAGATTTAAATGATTTCATAGCAAAGTCATTCATGAAATACATACTTGATAGAATGTGATGCATATTTCAGTCATTCCCTATATTGATCAGTAACCGCTTTCATCATGTTGCCTCCCCTTTGCGATAATTATTATGTGATAATCAGAATCCCACCTCTAGAACGTAAATATACAATATACATTGGCCTGTCTTCAATATAAAAAATAATAATGAATTGATAAAATTATCTGTTGAATGGGAACTTGTCTTGAGAGAAAATTCTGATTTTGATGCAGATTTTCTGCCATGTGCAGGCATGATTTTTTCCTTCTGGAAACTGGCTACTTTAGACCAGAAGTTGACAAAACAATTATGAGTTGTTTTGACTAGTAGAAAAAATTATCGAAATCTAATCACTGTAAATTTTCAGTTGAAATTGGGGAGTTTAAAACATATTAGATTTTAATTACTAGGCTTGGAAAGCTGTGAGTTTATAATTTTTAATTTGAATTATTTCCAAATTTTTAATCATTCAGATTTGAAAATGTGAATCCCCTTCCTCCTAAAGTTGGATAATAAACTTAGATATCGAATACTTAAAACAGAATATTTTTCTATATAAAAATATCAAATTAAATTTATATGACAAATTTAAAGGCCGACAAGAAAGTTTAGTTGAGGAGAGCAAAGGGAACGAAAGAAGTACTATATATTATATTTTTCATTTTATAATTAAGGTTTACTACTACTATTTTCACGACATAGGTCATTTGACGTGAAAGTAACTAAAGATCCAAGTTAATCTGCCTTATTTATTATTATGGCTATTTATATTTATTTCTGATTTGCGATTTATGATTCAATTGATCGTTGACCTGAATTATTATTCTAGGTTTAGATCCGTGGGTGATCCAGCCTCGGGAACGCGCCCGTTATCAGGAACAGTTTGAGTTTCTAAAGCCAATCAATGGAGTCGTCACAGGCGAACAAGCAAAAGGATTTCTTTTGCAATCTCAGCTTCCTCCTCTTATCTTGGGACAGATATGGTAGGTATTCGTAATCATAATCCCATTATATTATGTCTGAGCGAATTCTCTTTAAGGCTAATCCAAGATATTCACAACTATATCAAAAGCCTAAAATTGCTTTTGAGTTTGAATTTTTTAAATATTTAATTTTCAGGGGGCTTTCGGATACAGACTCGGACGGGAAAATGAACGTCGACGAGTTTAGTATCGCCTGCAAGTTGATCAATCTAAAACTTAGAGGTTTTGCAATTCCACCAGCTCTTCCGCCTGCTCTAATCCAAAGCTTAAAAGCCATTTCTGGTAAGTAACTGAACTAAGTTTTTCTTTATAAGTAACTGAAGATTGCGGGCCTTAAATATAAAGTTATAAACGAAAAATATTTCAAATTAGGTTCTCCTTCAGCAGCTGTATCAATTCCACAACCAATAGCTCCACCATCTGTAAATGTTGCTGTCAGGCCACCAGTACCACCAATGACAGTTTCACCTATGACTGTAACACCTATGACAATAGCACCAATGGCAGTACCACCAATTGGTAAGTCTTCTCAAATAACCAGGAATTTAGTAATCGTCCCAATTTCGTACTTACTAGTTGATTTTTCCTTACACTGAGACATGGATAAATGCAAAACAAATCTTATATTTGCAAACACAAACGTGAAGTCTACTGGATATTAATTATGCTTTCAGTCGATTACGTATCGTGAGAAATTACGACTACAAAATGATTATAGAAATGAAATTTGAAACTTTGAAGAAACTTATGGTGATTTTTTTATGAATGATTTTATTTCTGGTATAACTAAGCTAAAACTAAAAGACATCACTTCTTGTATGTTAATAATAACGCATCATACCACACAGCCATGCAACAAAATAGACAGTCAGTGGTTGCCAGTACACTTGCAACAACTCATAAACCGTCAAAGCCACCCGCTCGACCTGCACCTCCCTCGATTGGTATGTCACACATAGAACATCTGTCTGTTGAATTGGATTTTAGGTTTAATCATTTGCGGTTGATAGGGAATTTTAAATGATTATTAGAATAATATCATTCATCAGGATCTCATACTCAATTTGGTTTTAAATTCAAAATTTAAAGTTTTTCCTGATGGAACCGCAAATGAATGATCCATTTCTCTGAATTTTTGTCCTCTTTCGCTTGGATTTCCTTTTTCATTGCCATTTTTGCATCCCTCAGCCTGTTTGTGTCCTTATTTTTTACAAATATCTATAATGCAATGCTAATTTATTTCAATAGAATAAGTGCTCTTATTTTTGCAAGGATTTGCTCATAAATGGTAGGTATCTTTTGACCGTCAAGATTTTTGAAAGTGTGGATTGATACAGCGTAATTAGAGTTTCTATTCAATGGATTTTTTTTCATTTACAACTATGAGTAACAACCGATAAATCAGAATGAAGAAGAATATTGAAATCTCTTGTTGGAAATGGTTCAAACTCTCATCTTAAAATTCTCTCTCTTTATTTTATTTATAATAATAATAATAAAGTTCTGTTTATAATTATAGAATTCTTTTTTATTTTTATGAAACTGTTATTGTGAATTATTTAGAATTCTATAATTTATTGTTAAGAAGCTATTATTATTGTATTAGAATGTGTTAAAATTAAACTTATTAACTATATATTTTTTTTAAAGTAGGCCTGGAATTTTTCCAAAATTAGACCTGAATATTTTGTGAAAACTATTAACAGTATTTACTTTGTGTCTTATTGTTATCATAATGAACATGACTGTGAACATTTTTGTTTTCTTATCTCTCAAAGCGTTGCAGCTCTGTATTTGAGTGCTTTTGCTTTTTATTATTTGACTCGATGTTTCATTTTTCTTGCTGCACAAAGGAAATGTCGATACAAGCACTCCAAGTGCTGGTCCCCCGCAAAGACCCACTCCCCCCGGAAGTATTGGTATGTTCTTTTCAGGTCTATTAAATATTAGTCGACCAAACCCATCCATAGTATAGCGAAAAATATCTCTCTCCATGGTAAATGAGCATAAATGAATTTATATTTTGAATGAAATTTTATGTCAATACCTAACCCGAACTTTGTAGAAGTTGGAATATTAATATTTGATTGAAAACTAATTATGGAATCTAGTTGTGAAATCTCTTTATGACAAAATATCGGCGAATGCTTTATGAACAAAATTTCAACAAAGTAGTTAATGTTTTAAAACTCAATTATTAAATTTTAATTTGCAGTATAATAGGAAGCATTTTTGCTTCGAAAGCTCTTAGTTTATTTATATGCTTGAAAACTTGGAACTTAATTTGCCTACGTTTATTTCATTGTTTGATGATTGGTGTAAATTAAAATTCATGAAATTGAAATTTTCAGGGCCCTCGTTCGTTCCATCAACAGGAATTGCTCCACCACCAAAACCAGCACCTCCATCGTTTCCAAATAGTCCAGTTGGTGTCTCACCTATTAATATTCAACCTGCTCCAGTCCCTTCTGTTCAGCCAATGACTGCGACTTCAGCTATGGGTGAGCAAGTGAATTTATTTCAGTTATTTTCAAATTCAGTTCCTCTTTTCTCGAAATTAAATAATAAGCGTCAAAAAGAAAAGGAGCTAATTGAGTGGAAAATACTGTTACTGATCTGATGAATTAAATTTTTACTAAACGGCAATCCTTTAGTAAAATTTCTGAGTGTGTCCGAGTTTTTAAGTTTCCTTCTCTCTTTGCAGATTTACTCGACCTTGTCATGTCAGAAGGTATTAAATGAAATAATAAGGAGCAAAGAAAGTATTTTGTTGCCAGTTTTGCTAAAAGCTAAGCTAATATATTTTAGGAACTGTACGCTAAACGCCTAAAAGTGTCTTAACCTTTTTTTTTAAATTTATTTATTAACTTAAGCAGTGACCTTGTTTTTTTTTATTTTATTTTTTTTATTTTTTTGTGACTAACCTTGGCAATTTTTATAGCAATTCCTCAACAGTCCTCTAATGTTATTTTCAACTAATCTTGAGAAAGACATTAAATCGTATTATTTCAAAAAACCAAAAGAAAAATTTAAGCCCTTTAGTTCCTGAATTTTTGGCGATTAATAGCTTAGATGGCTCTATAAGATACTATGCACATTTTTATTGCTATGGTTCTTAATAAAATATGTAAGATACTAAGCAAATCTTTGGTTTCACAGTTGGAATACCGGCAGTAGCACCTATTGCTCCTTTAAATTCAAACCCAACACCAATTGCAGCCTTTGGCATGGGACCAACAATGCCAATGGGTTCTGGAATGGTCGCACCCATCGGATCGGTTACAAGTGTTCCAGGCGTTGTACCAAATATGCCAACTATGGCTACTGGTATGTTAAAACTCTATTTGAGGTTTTTAACATGTACATAAAGATTAAAAAATATAAACTAAAAACTTGATTTCTATAGGCAACGGTGTGATTACGACAGCAGAGGCCATGCCAATCGTTTTCAGTCCTCCAGTTACTGCTGCAATTCCTGCTGGAAACATTCCTGTGAACGGCAGTGGTGCTATGCACACTCCAGTTTCTATCAATTCACCATTGAGTACAACTGCACGACCACCTAGTATAGACAGAGTTGGCTCAGTAGATTCACAACACAGTCAACACTCGGTTGGTTCACCCCAGGCCATCGAATGGGCAGTACCTCATCAAACTAAATTAAAATACACTCAACTGTTCAATACCTGGGACAGAACGAGGTCTGGATTCTTGTCAGGCCCTCAAGCCAGAAATATTATGGTGCAGTCACAATTGCCGCAACAAATTCTTGCTCAAATATGGTGAGTAAATTTTTATTTTTTGACTCACTTTTCGCGAATAAGAACATTCTTTATTAAGCTTTGACTTATTTCCTCAGGGCTTTGTCTGATATGGACTCGGATGGTCGTCTGGGGTGTGAGGAGTTTGTACTAGCGATGCACCTTTGCGATATGGCCAAAGCTGGTGAAACTATTCCTCCTGCTCTTCCTCTGGATCTGATTCCTCCAACTTTCAGACGTCAGCGACAAAGCAGTTTAACACCATCCCAAGGTACTCCAGATGTTGATCCATCTGCAGGAATGCCACAGGTAGAATTTTTTTAAATATGTCGATTGTAAAAATTCAAGACTCTTGCGATATATAAAAGTATCTTCGTTTCTGTAGACTTCTTTCGAAGACAAGAGGAAGGAAAACTTCGAAAAGGGACAAGCGGAATTGGAAAGACGACGCAAGGCTTTGTTGGAAATACAACGGAAAGAGCAAGAAGAACGCGAACGCAAGGAAAGGGAGGAAGCTGAAAAGCAGGAGAAAATAAGGTTAGTATTTCATTATGTCAAATTGAAGGATCCTTAAGTTTCAGATA
The DNA here is from genome assembly GCA_032164275.1 of Synergus coniferae. Lineage (NCBI taxonomy): Eukaryota > Metazoa > Arthropoda > Insecta > Hymenoptera > Cynipidae > Synergus > Synergus coniferae. Next base: position 23,829 of record JAUEJJ010000004.1, read on the forward strand.
ATATTACGTTCCATTGACTGAGCAATTTTTCGATTATTAGGTTAGAACAGGAGAGGCGTCGACAAGCGGAAATTGAAAAGCAGATGTTACGGCAGAAGGAAATTGAACAGGAAAAGGAAGAACAACGAAAGCGAGCACAGGAACAAAGAGAGGCGGCACGAAAGTAAGAATTTACACTTGTCATTGTTTACACTATTGAAATTATACATTATAATTTTTCTACAAATTAATTACTTTAATTTTTTTAATTAGGGAAATGGAAAGACAACGTCAACTCGAGTGGGAGAAGCAAAAATCACAAGAGCTTCAAGCACAAAGGCAGAAAGAGCAAGACATCCTCCTGAAACTCAAAGCGAAAAATCAGACCTTGACTATTGAACTTGGAACTTTAGTAAGTAAATATTTTAAAGACTTATGAATATCTATAAGGTTTTAGTCTAAGATTCAAAATATTTCTTCTCGTATTGTCAGAATGATAAAGTGAAGGAGCTATCACAAAAAATTTGTGACACTCGGGTTGGTGTTTCGGGCGTGAAAACAACGATCGACGGCATGAGATCGACTCGAGATTCACAGCTGCAGGAAATGGCTGCGTTAAAAAATAAGCTTAGAGAACAAAATCAAAGACTACTTAATATAAGTCAAGAGAAAGCGAGAATCGAAGCAAAGAATAAAATGAACTCTGCTCATGATGCGGCTGGACAAGAAGCGATCAAGATGGCATTTGCTAATAAACAAATTACTTTGAAACAAATGAAGGACAAAATAGAGGACTTGCAACAACAGGTGAGTCTTTTATTAAATCTTAGGGAAAAGCCAGATTTTAACTTTGAGGATTTAACAAGAGGGATTTGTAACTTATATTATCCTCCTTGTAGATAAACGAAAAAATGTCCGACATCGAAAACAACAATAGTCAACTCGAGGAAGTGAAAACTCAAATGAAGAATCTCGTAGCTGACTGCAAAACCTTGTATGCAAAGTTCAGTGACAAGAAGTCTCAAGTTTTGCAACTTAAGGGTGGATCAAGAGGAAGTTACTCAACAGCAGCTTGGAGCGATAGCGCATGGGGAAATACAGAATCTGTGGACGAAACTACGTGGCCAGTTGATAATGCTACACCTGTGGAGAGTACTCAAGAAACGAGTGGAGTTATTAAATATAGAGCTTTGTACGAATTCCGGGCTAGGAATCAAGACGAGATATCTTTCCAACCCGGAGATATCATTCTAGTTACCCCAGTACCCAATGCAGAGGAAGGTTGGTTTGCGGGAGAAATTCGAGGACACACAGGTTGGTTCCCAGGCAGTTACGTGGAACCTTTGGACACCGCGTCTGCAGTAACTAGCAGCGCGAATGCTTTCATCCAACAAGATAGTGTAGAAAAGAGGACGTTAGAGTAAGCATTCAAGTTCCTTTTTATATCAGAGTTGCTTTTATATTAGTAGCCAGACTGTTTGTAAAATTTTTTACTCTATTTACAGAGAAATAGCCGAAGTTCCTGAAAACGTCTCTGATGCTGGGTCTCTTGGTGGAGAAGGTCCAGCCGTGGAGCCCATTGTGCCGACCTTAGGTTTGGGAACAGCTTGCGATATGCAAGTTACAGCTATTTATTCATATCGTCCCAGTACTCAGGAACACTTGACCTTCGACAAGGGAGAAACATTCACAGTCTCCGAGCAACAGGTTTGATTCCCTTTCCTATTCTTCCTAATTTGTTAAAATTTATTTTTACAATCAACTTTAATATTATAAAAATTTCAGGGCGACTGGTGGTATGGGGAGACAAATAGTGGAAGTATGGGCTGGTTCCCTAAATCATACGTAAATATTAACGTCACCAATGGACAGGAAGTACCTGCGACTGATGGAGGACTGAACGAGTACTACGTCGCTCTTTACGAATACGCTTCAAAGGAACTGGGAGATCTTAATTTCAATCAGGGTGAAATTATTCTCGTTGTTAAGAAGGACGGCGACTGGTGGACAGGCGTGGTTGGAGATAGAACGGGTATCTTCCCTTCGAATTACGTCGATAAATGCGACGTACCGAGCCAGGTAAGCTAGAAAATTACAATTAAGTTCTGTACTTTTAAGTGTTGAGTGTGTTTTTTCATTCCTTTTTGTGAATTAACACGTGATTGGTCTGCAACTCAGGCTGTGGCAGTTCCTACTAACGGCACAGCACCTGCACCTAGTTCTGTGGTTGAAGCTGATGTAACTAAACGTCAAGATTCTGTAACGGCAACTGTTGCACCTGCAGCCGTTCAAGAATCACCAGTGTGTATTAATTTTGCATAAATTTAACTTTTTCTCTTGAAATACGCAAGTTCTAATAAAGGATGAAGTCTAAGATCTTTATTAAAATTTTGCAAAGTTGAAAAATGTAACTGGATTTTTTTGTAAATTATTTGAGTTCCGCGTAGTAAGCTAGGTATGCACATTTTATTTTCTTAGCTTCCGAAAAAAACGGCAGAGCAGTTGGAGGAGGAAAGAGCTGAGGCAGAAGACCAAGCTGAGTTGCCGGACTTTGCAGCCATGTCCGCGCAACAGGTAAAATAAACTTCATGGTTTTTCATCATTTTGTTAATTTATTATTAACATTGAATTCAGGGAAACTTTTTGCCTGAGATAAAAACTAATTTCTACTTCTTTTACTAGTGGGAATTTTATCATTAAAATCCTTAAATTCTATTATTAATTTTTGTCGATGAGTTCTTGAATTTTCTATCAAGATTAAAAGTTGTTCAATAAAATGATACTACCTCACTGGTATAAGATGAAATAATGTCTATGTTTTTATTAAAATTCTTACTCTCTCTGCTTTCCTTGGATGCATTCGTCGTTCTACTGATACAGTACATCAGGGTAATGTTTATACTTTCATATATTTATATTTTCTCATGATTTTAATTCCTGCTATGTTTATAATATTGGTCAAAATTTAATAAAAACTGTTTCTAAAAATTTCTAATCGCTTTTTTTTTTTTTTTTTTTTCAACAGAAGAGTAGAAAACCAGAAATTGTCCAAGTGATCGCTCCCTACCAAGCGACTAGTGCTGAGCAACTGAACTTGCAGAGAGGACAGCTAATAATGATTCGTAAAAAGACTGATACCGGCTGGTGGGAAGGTGAACTACAGGTAAAGTCCTTTCTTAAAAATGTCAATAAATTCTATAAGTTTATAAGGCAGTACTATTAAATACAAAAACTCTTTGTAGGCTCGAGGAAAGAAACGACAGATCGGTTGGTTCCCAGCTTCTTATGTAAAACTTTTGACCAGCAATAGCAACCGAAGCACTCCTGTTTCTCACGGGTACTTAGATTCGCCTACAGATCCTAATGTTGGTGCGTATTCATTTTGAATAAATTAATATTTAAATAATTTAGATTCATTTTTAAATGTAAGAGATGTTAAATTTCTATTTATTTTTTCCTAGAACGTGTGATGGCACTTTATCCATATCAGGCACAAAATGAGGATGAGTTGAGCTTCGAGAAAGGCGACGTCATTACTGTCCTTGCCAAAGAGGAAGAAGCGTGGTGGAGGGGCGAGCTTAACGGAGTTTCCGGTGTCTTTCCTAGCAACTACGTTTCACCAATGTGTGAGTAGTCTTCTCCACACATTTCCACGATCGACCGGACGACCCTCTAGATGAGGTATTCTTAAATTGACCCTTGACTCGACTGACGATCGTTCGTTGAGCCGAACGTGTTTTTTTATTTACTTTTGATTTGCAATGAAACGTAGTTTTTCGAGACCTATACGTTTTAGTCCAAATGTTCAAACTGACAAATCGTACATTGTCTTGCCCTTCTATTCTGATCCAGGTCTTTCAGAATATCAGTTGATTTTAAACCAAACAATTTTAAACCAATATTTTTTAATGCCTTTATGCAGTTCGAACCCTGCTATTTTAAAAAAAAAGGCAATTTACGTTATGTCAAAAATGAGATTGTCAATTGAATAATAGTTGTATCGCAAACGCTATGTATCCGGCAGGCGGATAGACGGACGTTCGTTTGGTCGGATACCGTTGTCGTAAAAGCGATAGCATCTATAAAATTAGCCACGAGTCTAAATTGACTTGATATAAATAGATAGAAGTGCAAGGATCAAAGATACATATTTATGCAGAAAGTTCTGAATATGTTTTTTCATCTTTGAAGATAACTATTTGAAATTTTGATTATCGATTATTCACTAATTTGCTCAACCTAGATCTAAATCCTTAAGATACTTTAGTCTAATTTCCCATACTGATTACTGATACTACCCAAAATTCGAATTCGCTTACTTTCAGTTGATAAAACGTTTGACAAACTATTTTTTAAGTAATTGTATAAACGCTTCCTCAGCTTAATATTGTTGCCATAACTAGCACAATTAGTTATATTTATACGTGTTTGTTGGTAGTCTTGTTATTTATTTGTCTCGTGTTTTTGTATATTATGTTATTCATGTTTGTGTGAGGGTTCTTGAATGCGCGGATAAGAGAGAATGTAAAATTGTTAAGTCGTCAGAAATGTGTGTATTGATAGTCTAGGCATGCACTTCGAATAAACGAATTTCAATTGCCATCAAAGGAAGAATTTTCCCTTCATTTTGATTTTATTTATCAGTAAATTTTTAAATAAAATCTTTTCCTTCGTAGACATCACCTCCTCTCTACCTGCATGTTTGCCTATCCGTCCGTCTGTCCGTCTGTCTGTTCACTAGCTTATTCTACACTTTTCAATTCTTTAACGATTTCTAATGAGTAGCAGCTATCAAAATTTCAACCAGTAGATTGTAATTGTTATTGAATGCGTAGGACAAAACAATTGATTGAACGCACAGCTTTTCTCAAGAGCACTCTCTTAAGATCAGTTCAAACGACTGATTTGATCAGCTGGCAATTTCAAAGCGTCTTTTTTCTGTAAAATATACTAGAATACACCTTTTCAGTGATTTTCTTAATACTAATTGATGTCTTTCGCCTGTGGTTAACACGCAGCATAAAGGATAGCAGTGCAGCACCGCAACGCAGGCTAAACTATGCGTTACTCACAATGCAATAAAGAGTAAAAAAGCAGAGGTCCCTTCGCCTCGACTCGAGGAAAGCACACGCAACGAAAAATCTTGAGAATCTCAACGGCTTTCATGCAGAGACAATATGGAAAACGCGTCATGAGTGGTGGGTGTTTTAAACCCAGAACCTTTTTCTCGGTCCTTGCGTTGGACGTACTCTAAAATAGAAATCTACAATCCTCATACCATTGTAATCACTGAGGTCGTCATCGCACTCAAAATTGCAAAATTCGCAGACGATATCGTTTATTGCAAAAACGCGTTTTGTCACAATAAATTGTTATTACTCGTCGTTTAATGCTACCTTATGTATAGACAACACAATATGTATGCGTGCATGATGCTTCTGCGAAAGCAGCGATGAACGTCTGTCACTTTAGGCTACAGCATGTAAGGAAATGTCGTAGTATCGTATACCTAGATAGTCAGGAAAATTGTAGGAAGTACAAAACTTAATGGGAAAACTTGATTAACCTCATAGGCCTCTGCTTTTTGCGAGTAGAATTGTAACGATCCATACGATAGGGTTTTATTTGCTAAAGTGCTTTTTGCAGGATATATTCTTTTTTTACCATTAAGCTGAAATAGAAATCGAACGTTGCAATTGTCGCGCTAATAACACTCAACTCCTACGTTTTTCGTTACTGTAATCGTAGAATGTCAAAAATCTAAATCCCCTCATTATGTTGTGTATTTCTTTTGGTAATTAGAGTATTTTGTTTAGTTGTATCTGATGGAGTTTGAAAAGCGTAAGAAAGTTTTACGCTCGATTATAGAGTAGAGTTTAAAATACATTTTTGTGGAAAGCCTTTTATCAAAGATTAGTTTAAGTTATTGCCAAAATTAGTTTTACTTTAACAGTATTGGAGACTTTTTCTAAAGGGCGTTGGATCAAGTTCTAATCTCTTTAAATTCTTCAATTTACTTAATGAATATTGTAGCTAGATATTTTTTCAATCTGTACCAATATTCAATTATTAATCAGAATTATGGGAGTAGAGCGAAAAAATATCTAATTTAAAATGTACCAAATGTTTTGAACGTTCAAATGAATGAAATATTTTTTTCCCAATTCTATTTTATCCAGAAATTTTGTTCCAACTAAAAATAGCAATAGCCATTACAAGTTTCTTTCATTCAGAATTATTTTCAATGCAAATGAATCAATATTTTAAGATTAGAAGTTGGATCCAATACCTTTAAGAATCAGAGAAGTCGCAGAAATGAAAAGAATCTCGTTTATTTATTATTTTTTTATTATGCTTTCCATTTCGTGGAAATCAAGTTCGATTAGGAAAGGGGATAGAATTTAAATTACTCGAAGAATTTGGAATAATTGGCAAGGTAAATTTCATAAGCATGTACTTTAAAATGAAGCTATTGCGTGGTTTAGGTGTCGAGAAGCCGGCCTAGGTTTCGGGAAATCCAGGAAGAGGAGAAGGAACTGTCGCCCTTCATTAAAAAAGAGGAGAAACGCAGAAAGAAATGATTGTAATCCTTTGACACGTTATTCAATTTTGGTTACTTTAACATCGATGCGTCCGAGCCTTCGAACTTAGATTTAAAATTATAAGAATTTAAAGAATCTCATGAGTTATACATATATAACATACGTTAAAATCTCAAGGATTCTTTTGATCGTTGTCGAAAATACTTAATAGTTTAACTTAAGAAGTTAATAAACTTAATGTATTATAATTATAATATAATTCCGATGTGTTCTACAAGAAACGAGGCCGATTTATCTTATCGGCTTCTTCTTAAGCTCCTATTTGCGTAAGATTTGATTAGTTCCTATTTATTTGTTGTTAGTAGAATATAGATTATATGGTCGATTTAAGAATCCTTTTAAATGCTGACTCGCTCCTTCGCGTTTCCTTGGAGCAGTAATGGAGCCTAATCGGATAAATACAAAAGCTCGAATCGTTAAATTAAATCCTGGGAAAGTTCCTCTTCCACTATTGGCTTGGGTTTTTCTGCTCTGTTGAGCAGAGTAGACGCTTTATATATTTTATTGAAGAATCTTATTTTAAAAATCATTGCTCAATCCTCGAAGCTACTGTTTGAAGATTTTTTTTTTTTTTTCTAAAACAGCAGATTTTTTGTAAATAACAATTTTTATTTTATTATTACTCACCAAATGATTTATATTATTTTTTTTGAAATCTTTTATTTCTGTGAGCTGGATGGACATCTTATTCAAAAGTCCTGAATGAGTGGTTTTTTTAATTAGCGCACAACCTGTATCAGCGATTATTCTATGACTCAACCCAAGAAATTTGCAATAAGTTGGACTGAAAATACTGAAAATTAAATCGTTTGAGCCAAGAGGAAGAAGTAGCTTGATATTCGAAGAAAATTAAACAAAAAATAAACCACAAACTCAGCTCAAATAATTCGACTATCAGCATCTTCACTCCACCCTAGTGTGAAACACATTTTTTAATAGCCGCGACCGAAAGGAATATTATAAGTTTAGCGTGAACGAACTGCTACTATAAAGTAAGTCGCAAACTATTCTTGAAATTGTATGGAAAAAACAATTTAATTATCTAATCTCGATACCCTAATATCGATCATTATTTAAAATAATTTTTGGAAACAAGAAATAATTTATTAAATAAAATGAGTTATCATTTAAAAAAGAAAAATCTGGATTGTAGACTTACTTTGAAGTGGACAGCACTAGATTGTATATCAATGGTCTCGTGTGCCCGAAAATTGTGTGCGTATCGAGTTAGATTTTTCATAGGATCCTGATATAATGCGTTATACATATATATAATAATTATATAATATATATATAAAAAGACATACAAAAAGTGTACTGCAAGTTTTGCAAACTCGTTATCATTATACATAATTACATATATATATACATATATATACATACATATATACATATATATAAATATATATATATATATAAAATTACAAGGAAGTTCTTGTGTAGCACTGTCCCTCAAGTTGTTATGATTGCAAGACTTATCCATATCGTTCGTTTGTCGTTGTATCATTGGTCAGGATCTCAGTAAAAAGATTCTGTTAAAGGAAGTAATGAACAGATACATTCTAATTATAAAAATTGTTAAAGTGCGAACAGAGTTTAAAAAGGACATGTATAGAAACCTTTAGAAATTTGTTCGCATTTATTTCAAACCTCTTGTCTACCAACGCTCACTGTGACACGCATTCTTACACCTAAAACGTGTTCTCACACGCAACGATTGAAATAAAGTATCTGTCTGTTGTAAATAATCGTTATATCGCCCACTTTTCGTTCATCACCTCAACAAAATTTACAAATGTCATTTTTTTCAAGAGTTAAAGTTAAATCCTTCTATTTTGCAATTTTTTTCATGGGAAAAAAATCGATGTAAAGATTTCTTCAGACTCATTCTGGTTTTTGAACGATATCTTATTGAAATAGATGAAATTTGTAGAAAGCATTATACAAAAATCTGCATTTTGGGACTTGGTTTGGGAAGATGTTTGCGGTATTTTTGGCTTGGCAATATATCTGTTATGTTTTTCAATTATGGTGTTAGTAGAAGATAAAGAATGTTTAAGTTTTATTTATTTCGTTATAAAATAGAAATTGCCCGAAGCGAAAAGTAAATAATATTTTTACTGTTCAGTTATCGTCTCCGTTCCTAGCGTTTTTTGTACGGAATCTTTTTTTTTTTTTATCTCTTTTGTCGTTTCTTCTAGAAATATATTCTCCCTTGTAATTATATCGAAGAAACTAATTAGCGGTAACTTTCGACAAATAAGTCAAACGCTTTTTCAAGTAGAAAGATTTATAGCATCTTTTACATCGAAATCGAGTTATCGTCCGTGAACTTCGTAAAAGTTTAGAGCAGTATTTTAGAGTGCGTTTTTATAAGGTTCGTACTGTAAAGAAATTAAATATCACAGATTGTAGATAAATGTCGGTAACATGCGTTTTTTTGTAGCCAGTGAGCAGATGAACGATATTCTGACGGAACAACTCGATCCTATGGAAAGAAAACGCCAGGAATACATCAAGGAACTTATTGCGACTGAACAGGCTTACATAGAGGATATGAGACTCGTTCATGGGGTATATAATCTAAAATTGTAAAATACTAAGAAAAGAATTTTAATTTTTAAGGGAAAGAATAAAATCATGAAAAAATTAATTCTTATTACAGGTTTTCGAAAAGCCTCTGTTAGAAAGTTTGGTGCTATCCGTGGACGAGGTTGAGAGAATTTTCGTAAATTGGAGGGACATTATCGCCTGTAACGACAATTTCCTAAGGTATTGATTTTTTCGTTTTATTCTCTAGTCTATCAAATTTCAATAAACAATGTATTAATTTTATAATTTATTTGTCTAGGACTTTAAGGATAAGACGTGACAATAGCGATGGAGGAATAGTGAGAATGATTGGTGACATATTATGTGAAAACGTAAGTTTTAAAAATGAGTGCGAAGTTATTCTAATTTTTAAAAAATCGAAATTAAATATATTTTTCAGATTCCAAGAATGTCGGCTTACGTCCGATTTTGCAGTTGTCAGATATCGGCAGCCGTTTATCTTCAAAAATTGACTGAAACTTCTCCAGATTTTGTTGAAGTTGCACAAAGATGTCAGCAGGATCCACGAACTAAAGGAATGCCTTTGAGTTCTTTTCTAATTAAACCAATGCAGAGGATAACGAAATACCCTCTCATCATCGGAAAAGTAAAAATAATTGTCTCTTTTATTCAAGAATTATTTTTTCATATTTCTTTCCTTTTTTTTTATCTAGAAATTATTTTATTTCTTAATTTTGTAGATCTTGGAACACACGCCTTTCAATCATCCTGACAGGCAGTATTTGACAGAAGCTTTGGCTAAAGCCGAAGAATTTTGTACACAGGTGGATAATTTTTTAAAATCATTCACAATAAAATTGTGACTAAAGAGATATTTTTCTAATACTCAAAATATGATCCATTTTTAGGTGAACGAAGGTGTAAGAGAAAAAGAAAACAGTGATAGACTCGAATGGCTTCAAACTCATGTGGCTTGCGATGGACTAGAAGAACCGCTCGTATTCAATTCTCTAACAAATTCACTTGGCCCTCGTAAATTGCTACATTATGGAATATTGCACAAGGTAAATTCGAATATCTTCTTTCATAAATAAACACGGAGGGTCATTATTGAATTAGCTATAGGATTATTTTAAAAACGATAATTTAATTACATTTTACAGGCAAAAAGCGGCAAAGAATTGGTTGGATTCCTCACAAATGACTTTTTATTGTTTGCTCAACCAACCAAATCATTGCCAAGCGGACAACAATTCTCGTTCGAGCGTAATGAGCACCACAAGTTCAAAATGTATAGAAAGGTGAACTTCATTTTTCCAAATTTCAACTCTTTGAGCTTTTAATGGTTTTGAATCTAAATTTTAGCAGAAAAATTCGATTTCCTCATTTTACTTCATTTAATTAATTTATAATCAATAATGGTTTTGCAGCCAATTTTTCTCAATGAGTTGCTCCTTGGTGAATCTGAAACGAGTGGCAGTGGAAATGGCAGCGGAAATGGAAATGACAGCTCTGAAAATTCCTCTCGAACTCTTCGATTGAGAGATTCAAAAAAGACAATTATTCTACAGGCACCATCTACAAGTGAGTGTACCTTATGGACGAAAAGAATTACGGAAGCCAAGAAGCAGTTTGCTGAAAACGAAAGAACCCGATTACAGCGACAACGTTCAAGTGAGGATTTATTTAAAATAACAATCATTTGTTATACAGTACATCATTTTCTTATCAAATCTGTGTTCATTTCATGGTTCTGAAAATTATTTTCAATTATTACTGTTAAAGAGTCTTTCACTTTGGTTGCTTTTCAAACGAAAATAAGTTAATTATTTTCAAATCGTTATATATATATATATATATATATTCTTCATTTTATATAAACTTTTGTCAATACATACTGCGCTTCAAGTTCTAAACTATAAATCGCTAAAATTAATGAATTCGTTCAAATATCTAATAAGACTTGATATACCATATTCTGTATATGTGTTGCAAAATTTGTTTTGTCTTGGCTAATAGAGCAGGCGCAATTTGGTGCTTGTGGACGTATCCTCGTGACAGTGCTGGGAGGTTCCAGCTTGAAAACTGTTTCTGGTAAGAACGAATCGAGCAGACGAAATTGATGTGGTGCTTTGAAGTTTACTTAAATTTTAAACTAAATGCTACCCTGCTTGTTTGTTGCTTGCTTTATTCGCATGCTTTTTCCTGCATGATACACAAATCCAAGAGTGGTCAAGTCCTTGAGTCAAGGAAGTAAATTACGATTTGAAGGAGTGATTCATCGTCTGCTGTAACACACGTTTTTATCAAAATTCCTTGTACAACACGCAGCATGTTACTAACAGAAGTGTCGCATGATTGTAGTTCGCAAGAGACGTGCAAAAGGCCACCTTCGACTTGTTGTCGTGGAAGCAGAAGACATTGTTATCTCGAAGAAAGGTAAAGCTATTGCGAGCCTCTTTTCCTAGAGAAGTAGATTTTATTATTTAAGTTCATTTATTTAATTATCTGTCGCTTTGCAAGCAAATTACCCGATTTTTTTTCAAGATTTAACAAACTTTTGCATCTAGGCACTTGCGACTAATATAGTTTTATACGTATTTTTCTTAAGACTGTTAGCGCACGTTTCCAAGAAATAGTAGTTAGATTTAATATACATTTAGTAGAGATGAAATCGAATTTTGAGATTAGAGCTAAGTATTTCAAAAATTGATTGGTTTTAAAAATAATTTTAAATTATGTAGAGTTGATATTAGTATTTGTAGTACACCTCCAATAGTCATGAATCCGCTTCATCTCTAACGGTATCAATGTTACACCTACTATTAAACGTGACTTACACAGGAAAATGCAACGCATTCTGCAAGGTGTCTATGGGGTCGCAGGAGGAAAGAACTTCCGTTGTTTCCGGCACAGATTGTCCTCTCTGGGACGCATCGATGCAATTCCAAGTGAAGGATCTCAACGAAGACACTTTGTGTATCACGGTCTTTGATAAAGGATACTACAGTCCAGATGGTAAAAAAAAATAATATTATTTCTCTTTTAACTTCTCTTTGACTCTGAAAAAGGAAAGAATAATACCTTTTTCAGTCTATTTGGCGAATTTTTTCAATTATTTAAAATTTCAATTTGTTTCCTTTTCACAGAATTCATGGGACGAGCTGAAGTCCGAGTAGTGGACATTATGAGAGACAGCTATGATTCTTGTGGACCGATTCAAAAACGCATTAAGTTACGAGAAGTTGAAAGAGGCGACGTCGTTTTAAAACTAGATCTTCGTTTGTTTAATGAGTCTGCAAATTTTAATAATGTTAGTAGGATCAGGATGATCGATACTAGAGCTTGAAACTGGATATTTTGTAACAATCAAAACTGAAATCTTGCCGTCAGCGAAAAAAAAAGATAAGTAGACTTAAAAATTCTGTTCAAAGAAAGCTCTTCGAAAAAAAAAAAAAAAAATCGTATCGATAGCATATCAAAATAAAAACTGCTCTCTGTTTTGATCCACTTTCGAATAATGAAATTCGTTTGATATCATTTTCTAGATTCGTATATATAAGAGAAATTATTTAATAAGTAAGAAAATATATAATTTTTACTTTTCATAACTTTTCCCTTAATTTTTTTTTTTTTTTACAAAAAAAAACTACTTGATAAGGGAATAATCGCAGGGTACTCAGTTTTTCTTCGTAATAGAAGGAAACTTGCAAACGAAACAAAGCTTCCACTAATTTTGATAAGTTACTTCAGTATTATTCTGTGCAAAGAACTATGTAAGAATGAACGAATGCACGAGAAAAAAAAGGATATTGATTTTTAAGTTTATATTCGGAGGATTATTGTATGTAGAAAGATTTTGTTCTTTTTACGAAAGAGAGTTAATCAATAGAAGAACAGTTGTAGATTGTGCTGTTTTTTTCTTTCAATACCAATCCCTATTGTGATAAGGTTTCGGTAGTAAAAAATAATTTAAATCTTCAGCTTAGACAATTTATTCTACAATTCTTATATCATATCTTTATATCTTAAAATCTAACGGATCTCGAACGGTAAAAAGGTTTCAACTTTTTTAGCTTTGAATTCTCGCGCGAGATCGTTTCAGTCTGTTTTCTGATCCGTTTTACTTAATAAAAGGACAATAAATATATAAATAGTTCTCAGGCTACCATACGTCTCACATTTGCACAGTATTTCATAGCAAAAAAAAAATATCTTGAAGTGTGGAACACTGTACAGAAACAAATCTCGATCTCCAGTCATAGAGGCGCAAGGAAGAGAGTTTAAAGGCGTTAAAACTAATTTCTAACTTTAAAATTCGATTTCCTCGTTTTTATCAATAAATATTATTATTAGATATTCTTTCACTCTGTACGCATATTTCTATATAAAAAGTAAATAGAGATACAAAGCGAAAAAATTTCTATTTATAATATTTGACAATTAAAATGAAGAATTCGACCTTTAAAATTGAAATTTAGGTCCAGTACCCTTAATAAATAAGTAGTTATCAATGTAGAATAAATACTTAAATGAAATTAAGATAAGATTATCAGAACTAAATCAGTTCCCTGACCTAGTCGTAATCAGTTTCGTTAGCTTTGTGGGCTAACGAAAAAGCGTAAGGTGAGAAGAATCTCCTTAAGGCGTGATAACTCTTTCGGCAGAGATTGTTCAACAGTTTAACTAAATGCGTCGCGCGACATCAGAGACAATTACAATTTTTAGTATTCCTTTAGCATCTCTAAAATCTATAATGTCTTTTCCTTCTTCTTTCTTAATAAGAAGAAACGCCAAAGGAATGCTTCAAACAAATTTTCTGTAGTGCGTTATTCACTATTCCGCAGGCTAAATTCCTAAATATCTTTCCTAAGACAAACTCCTTGGCATGTCCTTGACTTCCTTCTCACGTTGAACCTCATGTTCCTCATCCTCCGTTGGAAATTCATAGATCGGTTTGAATCCCCCAAATAGTTGGGGCTTGAAATTATCTGCATCAAATTCGCTTCTTTCAGTTTGAGTTTCTTCAGCAGTCAAAGCATCTTTTCCATTCTCATCAGTCCCAGAACTCCTATCATTAGCGTCAACAACCACAACATTCCAGCCATTTTTCGGAGGTGTTTCTGCATTCGCACTAGCTATGAAAGGTGCCATAAAATTTTGCGGCGATGGAGCAGAACTTGATGAACTCGAAGGTTGCTGAGAGGGAAGAAGAACTGGTTTTTCTTCACTGCGATCATAATGAGAAATTTCATCAGAGTCGAGGTCAGAACGATGAACTATCGGCTGGGCAGTTGGAGTGAAGACATAGGCGATCGGCGTTGAAGTTTGAAGGTTCGACTGAAGATTGTTTAACGGAAGTCGGTGAAGAGTGGTCGAGATTGCGTTGTTCTTCTTCGCTGCAAAAGGTACAAAATCTTGCAAGTAAGGAATAATATTAACATTCGAATTTTTCTCATCCTGGTCATCCTTTAGGTTTTCGTCTCCTTCTTCGTGCTGTTTCTGATCGCTTGGAACAAGAAGAGGAGTTTCGTGAACGGGTCCTGACAATAAAGCTGGGTCTGGTCTCTCGAGCGGATACGGAAAATCAGAAATGACAACAGAAGCTGCATCGGTGTAGTGCTTCGCAGGTAGGGCAACAATTGATGATGCTTCAGGGTTTTCCCCACTTTCTTCGTCCTGAAGAAGAGTATCAGGGGGGAGAGGTCGATGAGGGCCACGTGTACCAACAACAACACTTTCATCTTTCTCCCTAGAATCGTCTTGACCGATATTCACAGCTGTGTTGACTGGATAAACGACATAAACTGGTTGCTCTGGCGTTTCTTCGGAATCTCTAAAATCGTCCTTTCTCCGATCAGCATCTGTTTGGTTTTCTCGATCATCTTCGCTTTTCTCGTCTTTTAAATGTCCTCTCAAAGGAGGTGGAAGGTTGGATTTGACGACGCTTTCATCGAGATCTCCGCGTTGTTGAATCATTTGGAGGGTTGAGACTCTCGGGACGTTGTCATCGGTTCTGTGTCTTGGGAAGAGAACTGGTCTGGGTGGTACTTGAGGTGGCTCGACTGAAAATCTATCAACCCGGTCTTTCTCTTGGTGTGGCTTTTGTTTTTGACCTGGAAAAGAAAAATAATTTTATCTAATAATTCGGTTCTAATAATTCCTGTAAAATTATTAGTGATAGACCTACCCATCACTGGAAAATGATTTGGTTGGACCCTCTCATTCTCTCTAAGAGGTACACTTCCTTGTGGATTTACAGCAGGAAGTCGTATCCTTTTAAGAACTAGATCTGAGTTTGTGGAGAGGCTGTCCTCTTTTGGGGCGTTGGTGATCCTCAGCGTATGATGTACTTGATGCGAGGCTGTAGGAAGAGGTGGAGGACTAAGTCTCTGCAAGTAGGAGGGAGGAGGAGAAGGCCTTCTCGAAAAAGATGGTGGTGGTCTAGGTCGACTGTGATAAGCATGAGCCGCAGGTAATGTTCCTATCGCTTCCGAACCCCGATGACCATGAGAAGCCTTGGCATTTGGTCTGAACTGTGGCAGAATATTGGGAAGTTTCGTATCCGCAGAGACAGGTCTTCTCTTGAAAACGACGGGTTCCACTGAGGTGCCAGGCTTAGTTCTAGGTGGTAAGGGCAGTCTCGAAGGTCTGAAGAACTCTGGTCGAGGTGTAGGCTGATGTTGATAGTGGAAGTAGTAAGGCGGTCCCTGTCCTGGACCTGGTCTAGGTCTTTCTGTAGGTGGTGTTAAGTTTTCAGCTGGTTGAGGAAGTCCGTTGTCGTTATTCCCTGCTTGATCAGCTGGAGCTTGCGTCGTTGATGAAGTTGTAAATTCCTTGATAGTGCCGTCTGCTTCATTTATTATCACAACGTGTTCTTCAACAGGTCGCTGAGGATGCTGGTTCTTAGTCGGACCTGGGAAGACAACGTACCCGTTTTTGTAATCTTTATTATTGTTCTCTGACTCTAGATTCGGGATGACTTCTTCCTTCAATACTGGTGGTCTCAGTCCTGAGGGGTCAACTTCATTCGTGATTGGAGAGTTAGAAACTGGAGAATTGGAGATTAAAGGATTAGCGACTGGAGGATTCGAAATTGGAGAACCAGAGATTGGAGAACCGGAGATTGGGGAACTAGCGATTGGTGGTCTTGGCTTGTACCACTGTTGAGGACTGGAAAATCCGTGATCGACGACAGCTACTGAAGGGAAAGCTATCGTGACTCGATGGTCTGGAGAACCTCCGGAAGATTGAGCTGGTGAGGAGATTTCTGGACGGAAGGATCCCTCGCCAATAACTCCACTGTAAGTATTCTCTCCAACAGAAGAACCATGAGTGTAGTAACTACCTTCCACGTTCTGACGATTTCCAAGGACGAAGGAGACTGTATCCTGATCAGGAGGAATCACTATATTGCTTGTGCTTTCAGGTAAGATGCCTCCCATTCCGACTGGGCGAACACTGTTTTGGAAATGAACGTGTCCTGGACCAGAGATAACAGTATTGAAGAAATCTGGTCTGTGGCCTTCCACAACATTTTCGAAGGAAGAATCTTTTACATTTCCGTTGTCGAGTGGCATGGATGTTGCGTGGGAAACAACTTCAGGAGCTTTTGTGTGTATCTTTTCTTGTATTGAAGCTTGAGTGGTTGAAGAAGGAGTTGAAGTAGGATGGTACCTCGAAGTCGTGATCTCAGGAGTTGTGGATGTAGGAGTGGTTTTTTCTTTCGGGGGAGAAGTAACGATTGAGTAACGTTGATCATCGCGGTGATCTTCCTCGTAATCATCGTAGATGTATTCATCAACGACAGCTGGTGCTTGGGTTGAGTGTGAGGAGAGATCGTAAGATCCATGTTGATCTTTGTCATATTTGGGAGTCTGGAGTTTTTCTATAGGCAGGATGTCTTCGTATTCTTCATAGCGACTGGTGGTCTTAATGGTGGGTTTGTAGGTTGTTATGGAAGGTTCGGTAGAAGTCGAACTAGTAGTCGGAGAGACTCTTTCACTCGTAGTAGGAGCTTCTGTTGTTGTAGTTGTTGTAGTAGTTGTGGTTGTGGTTGTGGTTGTTGTCGTGGGTTCGGTTGTCGTTGGAGTTGGTTGGGTTGTGTAAGCCCTCCGAGTTACAACATTGACTGAAGAAGACCTGGTTGTAGATTCGTGGTAGGGTCTGTGATTGTAGGTGCTGTAAAGATTGGATCCACTCTGAACCTTCGTGTTGGCGTAAGAACTGGATATCAAAGGATATTTTTCCTTGCCATATTTTTCAGAGGAATAGTGAACTGGTAGATTGAGAAAATCGTGAAAACTTGGGGAGTAGGGGTTGATCTCGTTTGGCCCAACTGCGATGTCATTCTTCCCCTTGTTATTTTTCTTGTTCAGATATGCTTCGGCATCTTTGCCGGTCGACTCCTTAGCTTTGGACTCGACTTCGTCGTCGTACTGATCAGTAAAATTCACGGCCTTTAGTGGTGGAGCCTTTTCAAAGTCAATTTGCCCAGTGATGGGATCTTTCTCCAGAGAAAAGGGTTTTCCACCGTTGAAGGCAAAGGGAAAGGGATTTCTGTATCTAGCTTCAGGCTGATCGTCAGTATGAGGTTCAACCACACTTTCCTCGGCAGTAAGGTCCAGGTCGAGATCCAGGTCGTCAAAATCGGCTCTTCTGGAGATGATTACAGGTGCTGATTCATCTCCGGAGAGTCGATGATCCTTCGAGTTGTCTAAATGACCTCCAACGAAATATGGGTGCGATCCACTTGCTGCAACTAATACTAGGGAAAACGTTATCCAGAATAGTGCCATGTTTCGTCCTTAGATGGCTGAAAGCAGAAAATATTGAAATATTGTTAATTAGTTTTAAAGAGTCCTGATGTTCGAAAAGTAATTTAAGGAATATATAAACATGAAAATAAGTGTGAAAGGAAAGTGCCGAAATGCGATAAATTAGAAGAAGATACCGTTACCGAAAAGCATTACGTCATGCGACACGCGATGTGTTTACCACAGTGGGTCACCAGTGTAACCGCGCTTTCGCATCCAATTCGAATACTATACAAGAATGCTTACTTAAGAATGCAGATAGAGATTCGCAAGCCATGGGATGCATGAAGAGTGAAAAATTTTTTGTATATTACTATTCATGAACGCATACAAACAGAAATGTGTCTAAGTAGTTTTAATTATAAAAAAGCAATAAGTCAGAGATGAGGAGAGACAACTAAAAAGTTATTCTTTATCGATATTTTTTTAACCCTTACTTGACACACAGGGTGCATCACAAATTGTTGTAGTAAATAAATTATTGATTATTTCTACTTGACAATTTTTTTAGAACTTCTTGTGAACTTACGTTTTAAAGTTATATAAGTTATATGGCCAAAATGTAAAATTAGCTATAGTAAAAACATTGAAATGTCACTTAATTGCGCTGATCTGTACCCAATTGTGTTAAGCAAGGGTTAAATAATCACTGAAATTATATTGCAATTAATTATTTTTATAAAAAATATTTTAATCAAAGATTATTTTTTCAGGTCTGAAGGAGATCGATGTCGTGGAAAAAGTTGGTGAAAATATAATACTGATTTGTTGCTGAGTTGATTTGTCCCCGATAACGGATCTTGACTGAGTGTCATGTACGTTTTCTAGTGACTGATAATATTAATATGCATCCTGCAATTCCTGTTACTGGAGAAGCAGGATGAATGAAAGGAAGTTCGTACACTGTCGTTCATGACACACATTCCAGCAAAACTCTGCTCATGAAAAGACCACACGCGTCACATCTACATTTACATCAGATTTGTCAGAATTGACTGAATCGTCTGCCAATCACCTCTAGGTCAAATGAAAATTTCACTTCTGGGTTTGTTTCAATTTTTCTTGAATATGTATAGGAGTAAAATCTGCTTATTATTTTCACAATTAGTTTCCGAGTTTTTGAATTATTTAAAATCTAGAAAATGGATTTGGTTGATAAAAAAATTACAATGAAACTTTGGAAAGTCGATTCAAGTTTAAGTTTATTAATTAATATTAATTAATGCACAGTTGAGGGGAAAGTTTGCTCCCAATATGAAATTTTATCTTTGAGTAATAAAATTTTATCAGTTTTCAATCTTTCGTTTTTGCAAAATTCTTTTTTTTTTAATTTAAAATTTAATTCTTTTTATGTATATATAAGATTTCAGTTGAACTTTCCAAAACCAGTATTCTAACGGTGCTTTAAGATCAATTTTCAACATCAAGCTTGTATTTGCTTATTATGATTGTAATTATGGTTTCATGTTGTAAGTCATTAATAATAATGAAATATTAATTTCTATGGTTCAATTGAAGTCAGGAAATTATCTCTTATAGATGTCTAAGACTAAAATAATAAATCTTTTAGAGTGAGGGGTTTTCTTTCCCAAAAAAGAGCAATTTAAAATTTAAAGTGTATAGCATCATCAACTTCATCAAGAAAGCTGCTTGAATAAAATATGTAATTATGTAATTACAAGGGAACGTGAGACTCATTACTTGATTCTTGTTACAAAGAAATTTGCACTCAAGGCATTTGAACAAGACAGTCTATCTCTATTCTCTATATAGCCTGTATACATATATATTAGGAAGATTCTCTTCCGTCAAACAACATCGCGTTCCTCCGCGTTCTTGGTCCTCTCTCTTTTCAAAGCTGACTCGCATTCTACAGGGTTTTTCCGATGTCACGATTCTAACCCCGTCGACCGTATTTGGAGGTAGCATTTCGTTACTCGCACTTTCGAGGAGGTTTCTAACAAAAAGAGGGAAAAGCTCTTACGAGTTTTGTCTACGGTACTTTCTGTAATTTTTTAAACTCAATTACTTCTTTTTAAAAATTGTTTTTCTTATTTTGACGCAAAGAGATAAATTGAGCCAAAATTTGTTTAAGTCATTGAACCCTGTTCAAATGATCAATAATCAGAAAAAGTAGATTAAAATTCGAATTTCACCTAAAAAGCTCGATTCTTTTAAATTCTCCTCTCTTAACTGGAAAGGTATTCAAGTGGGGATTAATCTTCCGCAAAAGCATCACTGTACCGTACGTTGAACGACCTCGGACTATATCATTAATAAACGAGTTAACATCCGTTACTATATTTAATAATTATAGCACTATTTAATTGTATTTTTCTTTTGAAAGATTCTTACCTATTTACACTAATTTTATTTCAAAATTTATCTTTATTTTATGTTATAAATAATAATTACTTGTGCAGTAATTTCCGGGATATAAATTGTTGTTCTATCTGCATTTTGTTTTTTTGCAGTAGTAAATCATTGACGGTCGTAACCGTGATCATGATCATGACCATGATCAATGATCATTTGGTACCTTGAACTCAGTAAACGCTATACGATAGTTTTGGGTTGACCTACTTGCGCCCTACCTTCAGATTCGAGCGTAGGTTCGGGTCCAAGAATATGAATCTGATCCTATGTAAATCATTACAGTAATCTGTCTCGTATTCAATAAGATCAAATAACAGTTTTTTTATCGAAATATTCTTCGCGGGTAAAAAATAATTAAAAAGAAAGTCATTGAAAAGAGTCAGATATTTTAAAAATACACTTTCATTTGTTTTGCATTTATAGAGAATTATTTTCCAGATTATGATAATCCTATATATTTAATTAAATTTAAATCTTCTTCTTACTTTCTTATAGAATCGAAGAGTAGATTAGAGTGGGAAAATCCGTAATTTTATTTGATAGATTTTATCATATTTTAATGCTCTCAGGACAAGAAATTCATTCATTAATAATCAGATTTTCTCCGCAAGAATACTTTTTTTATAGTTTACTAAAACAATCATTGTAAAAAAATTGACAAACAGTTTTTTTATCTTTAAAAAATAAATACTTCTAATTTCGTAAAAATATTTACAGGTTTTTAATGTACAAAAATCTTCGTGATACTGAAAGCTAAATCAGCAAAAGGTCTTAGATGTACGAAAGACATGTTTGCTGTAGATACCCTTCACAGTTAGAAAACTTGAAACTAAACTCGTTTTCTTTGTTGACGATTAAACTCTCTTACTGATTGTATACTGACAGTAAACAGACAGGACTGGTCTTGAACGAAGAAAAGCAATTACTTTTTATTTTACTTTTCTAGTATTCAGGAAATGATTTCTTCAATTTATTGTATTATCTCGCTTCATTGACACTTTAAATTTTAAAGACAAACATTTAATTTTTATTGTATTTTAATCGCTTTAGAGAACATCGGAATGAATAACTTTTGTTCTTTTCTCAGTATTATTTATTCAACCAGAACTTCAAATTGTTGAAGAATGCACAATTAAGTACTTGAGATTAAAAAAATATTTAATTTTGAACACATTGAGTTTGAAATTCTTCAATTTGTTATTTTCAAATAATTCGCTTTAGAAGATGATTCAATTTGAAAGCGTTAGTAGTGAATCAATTGTAAATTATTATCGTTTGAAATTGAACAAAATTTATCGTTTGAATCTATCATAAAATCTGAAAGTCTCTCACATTAACTCTTAATTAAAAGTTCACTGGATACTTCAAATTAAAAATTGCTCTATTTAGAAAGCTTGAATTTGATCAGGAAACATTTTTGCAAATTTTGAAAGGACATTTCTTATATGTTGGGATTTCCCTACTATACTCTGTAATTTATTTCGCCGGTTCTAAACTCAATCCGAATGTCTTTTAAGCAATTTCTATCAAAATTCGCAAAAAGGTGTTTTGAGTAATTTCTGAAAAATTATTACCCGCTTTGCATGGTTTACTAAGTCACAATGCCTAATGACTGAATGCACCAAAATACATCCAATTTTTTTTGCAGGTAAAGAAGAATTTCAAAAAATGGTTGACGAAATTGGATAAAAATTACCTGGACGATCCACGTCACAAACTAGGTAATTCTTGCTCTATCCACGACGTTAATAAACTTCTGGGTTCAACCTTGGAAGAAGAAGGCTCAAGGGCCTTCAGGACCAGTTGGGACCAGTCAGCTGTTGAGCTGAGGACAGGATCTCTATTACTCTGAAGCCATGAACCATTGATGTGGTCCCTTCTTTTTCACCGTTATCTACGCACCCTTATCAAGTGTAAGTAGTCTGATAGCTGATACTTTAAAAGTTTCACAACAATTAAATCTTGAATGAAATAGCGTGACTCACCGCACGGACGAGCTTCTTTCTTGGACTGAGACAGTCCGGCGTGGATGAAACTTCACCAGGGCGAAGAGGGCGATGGTCGAGTCTTGGGATTCTCCCTCCAAGTGGAGGGAAGAGGCTAAACGGCAGAAGAAGACGAAGTTGGAGAAGGAGGAAGAGTTGGATTGGATCATGGCTGGTGCATCAGGCTAATGGACGGTACTGAGCGAAGGAACGGTACGCGGAACAGTTAGACGACGACCTAGATAGAGACCTGCCCACGGCTGGCCAACGTGCCAGTTTACAAAGACTTTACCTTGCTACTCCTGCATATTACCTTGGCCGTCAAAGAGTGGGAGACTCGATCTTCACGCGATTCGTCTCATCATTGGGTCTTCTTTTTTTCTTCTTTGCATTTCTTCTTTTCTTTCTTCTAGGTGTCCTTCACCATATCTTTTGATGAGTCTGAGTTGAATTTGAGATTCTTTGCATTTCTTTCTCAATTTTTTTTTATCTCAACATGTATATTATATACACTTTCTGGTTCTAAAAGATTCGAAAGAATCTTGCTCTTTTGGAATTCGACCTTCACGTTTGCGATGTCTACATCTACTTTCATGTCTTCATGTGGATATTCCAAGCGTCCTTCTCTTCCGCAAAGGTTGGGCTTCCTCTCCCTTTCTCTCCTCATTCCCATGTCAATGGGGGCATTTCTTTGACATGATCACTTATCTGTTAAAGATGACTTATTTTTAGATTTAAGGGAGGTTTGTTTTTAGAAAATAATCGATTTGGAAAGTAGTAGGTAGAAATAATTTTGATAAAAATGCAAAAAAAATTTAGTTCCTATTAAGGATGCGAAATTTGTATACTCTTCTTCATTGTCTTTTCTCTTAAATAGTGTACGTGTGATTAATGTTGAAAAATGGATCATCGAACTTTCCTGGGACAAATTTACCGATGAATTCAATTTCCCATTTTATATTTCTTTTCTGTGTTAGATTTAATTAAAAAAATGTTGAATTATTAAAATATTAATTTTTTACCAACAGGAAAGGAGAAAATGACCTACCCGTAGACTTGAAAGAACATTATTAGAACCTATAAAAGAAAAGTATTCACGCGTTGAGAGTCAAAAAAAGGAAAAGGTGAAGAAGGCGTGAAGAGTGATTATGGTCAGTTTATAGAATTTAAACGAGAAAAAGCAGCCAGTGCAACCGTGCGATCTGGAATGCAACTGATGAGAGGAAACAGACAAAAAGATTTCTCTAAGAGAATGAAAGGAGAGAATAAATTGACCAAGCAATCATCAAAAAAAAAAAGGTGGTTGAACAAACTAACAATGCGGAAAGAGGGTTCCAATACTGGTAAAGATTTGCATAGGAAGATTCTGATAGTAACTTTTGAAATTAAGCATTCATGAAAATTGTTAATTAGTAATTAATTAATTCGTTTCTCTCTTTTTTTTTAACTCAGTGTTTAGTTATCTTATATTTCTAGGTATTATGCTTAATCATTTTATCTCTATTCAATTTATTTTTTCTTTATACTTTTTAAGAAATTGCACAAAATGAGGCCAAATGAGGAATAGTATTTTTAATAAAGATTGAGGCTTTAATAAAAAGAATCTAAAAAAAGCAAGAATTTTTTAGTCAGTGGATAAATTAAAAGGTGACATTGTGATACCGAAGAATAATTAATTTAATTATATCATTTGGAGATCTGATAAATTATACGGACAAATTGTCACGTTCTTTCTTATCTGCTAGATTACAGAAACCTTTTCATAGAGTCCTCTGGCGTTGATATCTTAAAACCGAGCTCAAATGTATAATAATTATCTCCAATTATCTCTTTTGAGTAGCAAGTACTTATCTCTAAATTTCAGTTCACAGAACAAAGTTATTTTTAGTTATACTCATTATTCGCAAAGCAGGCAATATAGAGTTTTGGCAAAGATAGAGTTTTCTACTTTTCCTTTATGATATTAAATCAGGGTCAAGTGTGACGTCTATTAAGTTAAACTAAATTAGATAAATCAGCCATCTCATTTCCATTATCTCAATTCGTTGAGTTTTACATACTCGCAATATATCTATATCTTATATATCTCATCTGAATTCGGCAAATCCATTGCCAAAAGTGATTAAAAGTCGTTGAAATTTGAAAATTTAATAAGTCATTGTCACTTGATAGTCGTTAATTGAACGTGACTGAACATTCACCGATCAACGTATTCTTACTAGTGTATTTCAGATTCTATTTTTGAAAGGTGTTTCGAAATAAGTTTTTCATTAGATGTATCTTGGAGTTGCTTTAAGTTCTTAAAAAGTGACAAAAATGATTATTCGTGTATCAACTCTAGCTTTCCTTCTGTGCTGCTTGTTCCTGATAACTGAGGCTAAAAAATATGTGAAGCCGGAAGATGAATATAAAGAATGGCAAGAGTTTAAAGAGTTTGAAGAATTCCGAGAATGGAAAAAATCTAAGTCTTCGAAGGAAAGGGAATTGATTAATAGTGTAGGTGATAATAGTAGTGAGAATGAGAACACGGAAATAATTCGAGAGGAAGAGAATAAAAGTCTGGAGAGGAATTTTGAGAAACCGAGAAGAAAAGAATATGAGAAATCGAAAGACTTCATTAAAAGGAGAGACTATGACAAGAGAAGAAATTACGAGAAAAAGAAAGATTTTGAGGGAAATAAGGATTTTGAAAAAAATAAATATTATAAGAAGAGAAATTATGAAATAGCTCAAGATGAACCAAATAGGAATAATATGAACGATTTAAACGATCCACCACCAATTAATCAAGCCGCACTTATGGCTCGATATATCGTTAACCAAGCGAGTAAGTAACTTAGGAAAAATATCTTGTAAAAAATCTTCAAAAAATAAATAGTCAATTTTGTTTTGAAAAAAGTTGATTTATTAGTTTAGTTACAGAGAATTAAACTTTAATTAAAGTATTTCAACTCTAAAAAGTATTGCAATAGGAAAAACATTACTTTTCTTTGTAATTTGAGTCTCGGCTACGTGAAGGTGAAACTCTGTTCATGAAAATTGAATTAATCAAGCAGGCAAGGGACACGTAGTCAATTAAATGCTAAATAAATTCCAATGACTAAGATGTTGACAATTTGTCTGTTTGTCTGAATTTGATCAAAGTGTATGTTGATTTATTTTATCAAGTGCCGATTGAAAAATTGAACTGAAGATAATTATATACTTTCTATTATCACCGACATTTGGATCTATTCCATCTACGGCTAATAAAAGAATTTCTGTATTCACAATGCCTTATAAAATGTAAAACCAGTCATCAATGAAAGTCTTGCAAAAATTGTATATAAAATTTTTAAAAAATTGAAGAATAATAATAATTTATAGCATTTTTGTTTTATTTTTCAGATTGGACATCTGTAGCAACGATCAGTTCGCGAAAAGATATACAATCTTTTCCTTCTGCAAATGTTGTTTCATTTAGCGATGGCCTTCTTGGTAATGGTTCGGGTATACCTTATATGTTTTTGACCCCTTTGGACTTTACAGCTCAGGATATATACGTAAGTAAATAATTGAGAAATTACAATTCAGTTTCAAGAACTGAAACAAAATTTAAACCCTAATTTTTTCCGGGTAATATTAAACTAAATTAACGCTGTAAAGATGTAGTACCTGATATTAATTTTACAAAAACTTAGAATATTAATTTCTTGCAGAAAGATAGCCGTGCTACTTTGATGATGACATTAGCCCAAGGTCGATATTGCATGAGTAAGAATTACGACCCTATGGATCCTCGTTGTGCAAGGGTGATTCTTACTGGAAAAATTAAACCTGTAAATAATTGTTAAAGAATCGTTTCTTATTTAAAATTTTTAAAAAGTGTTTATAAGACTTGCAAATTATTTCTTGTTTGTTTATTTCTTAATAAATTATAGTTTGGTCTTTTTAGGTGAAAAACGACACTGCTGAAATTGAAATCGCAAAGAGAGCAGTATTTGGTCGGCATCCATGGTTAGAAAATATGCCTGCAGGTAAACATTTTTTGAATTTGTATCTCAACTAAAATTAAACAAAAGCAGTATTTAAAGTTTACAAGAGAACCGGTTAAAAATCGTAATTAAAACTTAAATTTAATTTTAGTTTTCTTCTCTGCTTATGTTTTAATTTTTAAAAACTGATTTCTCTTTAGATCATCATTTCTTCTTTGCCAAGTTGAAAATTGCTTCAATTGCTATGTTGGACACCTTCGGGGGACCAAAATTCATAACAATCAAGGATTATCTTCACCCACCAACACCGAATGTAACAGCAGAATTCTTACCGTTTAATTTAGAGCAATCAAATGACTTTGATTTAGTCAATCCTGATGTACGCCTTGTATAATTATAAAAAAGTGATTTTGTTTTTATATAAAAATGATAGCTGTAAATATAGTTTTGTATCAGTAAAATTGTATGGATGAATAGTATACAGGGTATGTTAATATGAAAAGAATATAATATATTTTTGTGCGAAAACTGCATTAGAAAATACTTATGACTTTTAATATTTTTAAGGCAAGGAATAAAAATTGAAGACCAGCGACAGGTGTTTAAATTTTCCCGCCAGTAAAGTGGCCATCTAGTGGAACAAAATGGTACTACATTGTCATTTTCGTTATCGTTTCTCATTTTCACGATTTTCACAGACGCCAGACCAGATGCCGGTCCCGGTCGTTTGTCTACGTCGTCTACGTTACTGAAGTTGTTTATCTGCTCTAAAAAACGTAATTAAAATTCTTTTTTTGAAAAATTAGACATTATAAAAGTTACAAGTAGATACTACAGTGTGGTAAATTTTTTCTAAGTGACAATATAATGTACAATTTACTGATAAGTGACCAATAATAGATTTGTGTTCAACCAGCTTAGGTCAGACCGGTCAGACACGTGCTTACCAGAATTGTTTTTCTGTGATTTTTCAATAATATTTTTGTTTTGGGTGAGTTCTAGAGTTTAATTTACAACCTATGTAATTTATATAGCTGTATTTTCATACATTCTATTGAATTTATTGTCAGGTTAACGATTTGTTATTAAGATATAATTCTAACCTCAAAATGTTTGGAATAAATCTTTCGAAACCTTCAGATATAAATTTAACTCATTCTCAATTTAAATTATTGAAACATTTGATTGGATTTCATAATGCTGTTCTCTCTTATATCCATTAGGGAAGATTGAAAAATTGCGCATTATTTTCGTATATACTAAAGCTAATTATATATTTAATAAAAAGTTATTATAAAAGCTAATTCAATTAAACATGTGAAAAATTATAAATTAATTTAATATTTTCAGATTTCGGACATTAAAGCAAAATGTCATTTCGTGGACGTGGTGGTGGTGGATTCGGCAGAGGCGGTGGAGGCGGAGGTTTTGGTAGAGGAGGCGGAGGTTTTGGTAGAGGAGGTGGAGGAAGAGGTGGAAGTGGAGGATTTCGTGGGAGAGGAGGTGGTGGAGACCGAGGAAGCAGAAAGTATGTAAAAGGATAAAGAATATAATAATAGCTTTATTTAATGTCTAATATAAATGTAATATGTTATTACATATATAACTTCTTCAACAGCTTCGATCAAGGACCTCCTGAGGAAGTGACACCACTTTGCCATTTCGAATGGACTGCTCAAGATGATTTAGTAGCCAAAGTTGACATTGAACAGGTGCCATATTTCAATGCTCCAATATACTTGGAAAACAAACAACAAATAGGAAAAATCGACGAAATTTTTGGCAACATTAGAGATTTTTACGTCTCGATTAAATTATCCGACAATGTCAAGGCTTCCAGTTTCGAGAAGAACGCAAAGGTATTAATGATTTTCATTTGATAATATATTTTTTTAATTTAAAAGTAAAATGTCTTCAACGTCATTTAACAATGATGTATTTATTTCAGTTATTCATCGATCCAGCTAAGCTCTTGCCTCTTCAGAGGTTCCTTCCTAAAGCACCAGGTTCAGTTCAGAAACGTGGAGGTGGTCGTGGCGGAGGTAGTCGAGGTGGCGGAAGAGGTGGTGGTGGAGGCCGAGGTTTTGGTGGCCGTGGAGGTGGACGTGGATCCTTCGGTGGTGGCGGTAGAGGTGGAGGTGGCGGTGGATTTAGAGGACGAGGAGGAGGCGGAGGCGGTGGTGGATTCAAAGGACGAGGTGGAAGTGGTGGAGGCGGCGGATTCGGTGGTCGAGGAAGGTGGTAGAAATAGTAAGAAAAAATATAAAATTATATTTTTCCTTTGGAAGCAGACTCAAAACTTTGATAATTCAATAGGGACCTTATAAAAAGGACGGTTTCTTGAAGTTTAAATGAATTTAATTACATAACAAAATATGTACAGAATAGCAGAAAATATTGAAGCTAAAGACAGTTGAGAAAGATACTGATTTCAATTTGATTCCATAGGGCTGTAACTTAAGATAGAAATGTATAATAAAATAAATGATTTTTGCACAAAGAACAGGGAGTTTAACCCTCATCGAATTTAATGTGTTTGCCCAGTTCCTTTTCCGCTTTCTTTAATAACTTTTCTCTTCCTCGTTGCTTCACTTTCACATTATTTCCAATTTTTTCTTGCCTATCTTGTGCTATTTTATCCCAGTAAGATTTCTCTTCCTCACCTGAAAATAACGTAAAGGAATTTAAATTTAAGGCTTTGTATTTGTGAAAAAACAGTTTTCAGTATACTCTTTAAGGAATGGATTCAATTTTCTTATTGATTATTAGACTTACCATCTAGAACAATCATTGTTCTTTCTTCAGTTGCCTTCTGCACTAAAGCTTTAGCGGATTCAGCAGAATCGCATCTTACGAATGCAACGTTTGAACCTTCGCTAACATCAACATACTGCACGGCGCTATTGGAACTGCCTCCCTTAAGTTCCATCTGGAAAATTAAATCACAATTGTAACTTATGAAATTTAAATCATATAATTGTAAGAATGATTGTAGAGAAATATACACTTACTTTAAAGTTTTTAGGATCGCTGCAAGGAGAATCCATCTCAATTTTCACGATCACCCCAGGCGTGAAGCTAAATCTAGGAGATTTCTCTACCTTGATAACATCTTTTTCACTTGATTCTTCCTTTTCTGCATTCATTTTTTCAACATTTTGCCACTGATTCCAGGCCGCTCTTTTTAAATGCTGCTTCAGTTGCTTCATTTTGTTCCTCTGCATATCGAGATATTTATTCCTTAACCGTTTCCACTCTCTCTTCATCATGACTTCTATTCCTGTATCTGGAGCATCAAGATCCTCTTTTCGTGATGACCGATTTCTTTTACGTTTCTTCTTCTTTTCCTTCTGTGCTTTTACCTCCTGAGAAAGTTGAGCTTCCTTCACCGCCTCAGAATCAGATTTTTTTAATTCTATCTCCTTCGTATTTACTTCTTCAGAACTTTTGCCTTCATTATTAGTGACTTCTGCTCCATTGACTTCTTCGGAGTCCATTTTCTTTCGTTTCTTTGGAATGTTGCTTTTTTCTTCAGAAAGGCTCTCTATTTTCGAAACTGATTCTTCCTTTGGCTCTGATTCGGAAGATTTGTGTTTTATTTTCTTTCGCTTTTTATCGCATTCGGATGCAGATGAATCATTATGCTCATCATTTCCATCAGACGCATTTAACCCCTCTACATTTCTTATTCTTCGTTTCCTGGAACTTTTATGAGTTGTCTCCACTTTGAGAGAGTTTGATACAGAATCAGAACGATCACTTTCTGTACCACTGCCATATCTTTTCTTTTTACTCTTCTTCGAATCTTTGACTGCTTCTGTTGATGACACAGTTTCCTCGATAGACATGCGCTTCTTCTTTTTCTTGCCATTTGGAGGGGCTTGTGATGTGCTTTCTTTTTTTGAATCCGATTCCTCGCAGTTTTCAGTTTCCATTTTTTCCTCTTTGACCTCTTTCATTACGATAGGTTCTTTAGTAACTTCTTCGTCGCAACACTCATGTGTGGTAATACTCAAAATGGAATTTACAGACGTGTCAGAAGGTAGTACGAAGCCTTTTTCTCTGAAAGCCTGAAAAATTAAATATTTTCTATTAATATCTATGCCCGAATCGCAAAGGGATTGGACAGGTTCTTCTACTAAAAATTAATATTAATATACCTTAATGCATTTTTGAGCATCTTCTGGTGTTTTGTATTCCACGAAGGCAAACCCCTTAATTGCTTTGTTTGTGTATTTTGGAAGGGAGATATAGTCGATTGGACCATATTGTGAAAAAATTGTCGAAATCCAATCATGATCAGCTTCTGGAGGCAATTTTTGAACGTAGATCGTACATTCTTCAGAGTTTTCCTTTTCCTGGATTGGAGTAGTACGACAAACTTTCGTACCGTCTTCGGAAACCTCCAGCATTGTCGATTCCTTCAAAGCCTTGACTATTCTGCTTACATCCGTTGTTAGAATTTTTATCTTGTTAAACTTCATAAATATGTTTAAGTCCACCCCTAAAAGTTAATATTACAGTTGTAATTTGCAAATAAAATAAAAAACAAGTAGACAACATGAAATTATATTTATATTTACATGGGTCCTTGCTGATGAGCTTTGACAAATATCTGTCCTTGCTCAAATTTGCATCTCCAAAGTAGAACTCCATTTGCTTTATAATTTTACCGTATAGATCTTTGTGTCTCTTTCGACCTTTTTTGCAATGGACTTCAGGTTTTGATTCTTCACCTTTAGCTGGTTCCTCAACTGTCTTTTCCACAGGAGGAACTGGAATTTTTTCTGAAGCTAACTCCATCTCAGATTCCTGCTCTTCGCTCACCATGATTGTTCTTCCTAGCTCTGGAAAAGGAAAAATAGTATAATGAGAGAAAACAAATCAATATTAAAAAATTCGTCTACAATATTTATTGAAAGATAATTTTATGTTTTGTTTAAAATTAACATATTTGATTTGGGCCCTAGATTAGATTAATTTATGTATTATTTAAGAACCAAATCAAATGGTTTTTACAGAGATGTCATTTTATTTCTCCACAAGTAATGATTAGTTTTGTTCAATCGCGTAATGTCGAGAATTTGTCTTAATACAATTTGAAAAACGTTTATTTTAAAATATTTATGAGGCAAAAATAGAAAAAAATATAATAATAGAAAAATATAACCTATATAAACCTTTAAGACCTTTATTACGAAAGTTAAGCTTTTAAACTAAATAAATGTTAAGAAAATAATGAAAATCATTTTAAAAACTTTTAGAAAAATATATAAATTACCTTAATCATGTAAAAGATGCAGAATAATAGCTAAAATAGCAGTTTCGTTGGTTTCGTTTTACAAACGAATGTTTAACGGCTTTAAACTCTAACCAGCCGGCGGTTACGACGTGAACTGTGAATGACTGTGAAGTGAACGAAGTGAACACTGTCACTGTGAACTGTGAAGTGTGAAGTACGTTTACGTATAGATTGTACCTGACAGTCTGACACCTGTTGTATTGTGTTGTATACCTACATCAATTTAAAAATACGAAAAAAAAGAACAAAAAACAACGAGACCCGAAGCTCATTGGTGGAGAACTTCTATTCTCCACGAATCAGCTTTAATTAAAAAAAGGTAGGAAAAAATCATGAGTTTCCTGTCTAAGTTATTAGTGGGTTTATGGTTATGCCTATCCATTGATATGAAACAATTTGCACTTTGCAGAATTGCAGTGACAAGCAAGAAAATAGAAGCTTTATAATTAAATGAGATTTAATGTTTTTTTTTGTCTGCAGTGGTGATACAAATTTGTAGATTTTTATAGAGCTTATTATTAAATTGAATTTTAATTACAGTCTGTACAGTTAGATCTACTAGGATCATGGCAGATTCTACTCTAAATTGGTGTCTCATTGAAAGTGATCCTGGCGTTTTCACAGAATTAATCAAAGAATTCGGTAATTATCTTCAGTTATGTTATATTAATACTAGGAATATGCAAACGTTTTAAAAGCCCGAACTCGACCCATTCCTAAGTTATTTTGCATACTCTTAGTAGCAAATAAAATTTGTACTTCAGTTTATTTGTATCTTTAGGTGTCCAGGGAGTACAAGTGGAAGAATTATGGAGTTTGGATGACGATCAGTTCGAAAATCTGAAGTAAGTACTTATAGCACGATAAAAAAAACTTTCGTCAATCTCAGTTAGCTTCAGCCTATGATAATTATTACAATCTGTTGCGGGTCATGTGATTATTTAACAATAACAATGTCTCATTTTCTTAGACCTGTTCACGGCTTAATTTTCTTGTTTAAATGGGTTCCGGATGATGAACCACTCGGAACGCTCGTGCAGGATAGCCGACTTGATAAAATATTCTTTGCAAAGCAGGTAAACACTTTTTATCTGATTAATTTATTAGTATTAAATAGATAAATGTTAGTTATTCACTCGACAGTGTTCTTTCCTATAGGTCATTAATAATGCTTGCGCAACGCAGGCAATAGTAAGTGTTTTGCTGAATTGCAAACACCAGGATGTTTCTTTGGGTCCAAACTTAGAAGAATTTAAAAATTTCTGTCAAAGTTTCGATGCTAATATGCGTGGTCTGGCTTTGAGTAACTCAGATGTCATTCGACAAGTTCACAACTCTTTTTCAAGGTATATAAAGAAATTAATTTATACCTAAAATTAAAAACTAAGTGATTAAAGGCCTAGTATTAGTTAGTAGGTATATTTGACTTATTTTCCAGGCAAACTCTATTCGAATACGACTCGAAATTGGCATCCAAGGATGAAGATGTGTTTCACTTCGTAAGCTATTTACCTATCGATGGACGACTATATGAATTAGATGGTTTAAAAGATGGCCCTATGGATTTGGGACCTTGCCCATCTGGAGATCAATGGGTACAAGCTGCTAAACCAATTATTCAAAAAAGAATAAACAAGTAAGGTTATTTTTTACTTTTCACTTAGTTAAAAAACTCTAAAACAGATTTTTTCATATACATAATAAATAAAATATTTCAGATATAATGAAGGAGAAATACACTTTAACCTAATGGCGATCGTATCAGATAGGAAGATGCTATATGAGAGAGAAAAGGCGAAATGTGGTGATCCAGCTGAAGTAGCTCGTTTACAAGAACTCATTGAAGAAGAGGTTAGAAAATCTAAAAGATATCAAATTGAGAATGTTCGTAGGAAACACAATTATCTTCCTTTAATTATGGAGTTGTTGAAAGTTCTTGCCAAAGAAGGCAAACTTGTACCTCTCTATCAAAAGGCGAAGGAAAGAGCGATTGAGAAGGAATCTAAGAAAAATAAGGTGTAGTTTACGCTGTATACTATTTATAAAGTAAAAAAAAAATTAACAATTCTTACTTGTATTTATGTGTTTATTGCATTTAAGTTGGTCATTTTTCTCTTTTAAAGCAGTGTTACAATTCTATAAAGTCCAATACAATTATATTTACACATTTATATTGCTTTTGGTATTTCAATTTTTCAACGATGCATTACTGATAAAAAGTACTGAATACAGTATACACTATACAGTATTAAGTTAATGAATAAAAAACCAGTATATTATTTCGACGAAGCTTAAAATACTAGCTCCAGTAAACAAACCAATTACACTGCCAACTGAAACTGAAATACATGATTTTAATATACCTATCTATATTGCCCCGGTATCATAGCAGCATCAGCTATTCATTTTTCTCATATTATGAAGTGTAAAAAATATGCTGTTGGATAATACCTATTATGTCTAATGTGGTGCGGAAAATGTATCGGCGGAAGCGTACAAATGGAATTGAAAGCATTTTTATGCGTAAACCTCCTACATTCGCAGTCTGATTTGGACTTTTCCATTGATAAGCATATATGAAAGAGCCTTCGCAATCGGGCAAGCACTCATGCACCATAAATTTTTCTTTTGACTTGAAAATACATTGCATTTCGGTCATGTTACAAACAGGCATATATGGCTTGTGGGGGTACCGGAAACTAGCACATCCACAGATTTCTATCATTCGTTTAATAGTTGACTGAAATAAAGTAAAAATTGCAAGATGGCCCTAGGGTATATTTACAGCTTTGTATGTACACTTACATCAATGGAACACCCCTCATAACTGTAATATTTGTATATAGAATTGTGATTATTTTCATGGGAAAAAAGACATCCACGTTTATTAGGCAACAAGTTCTTCACTTCTTCATCATTTACTATATCTTCAATAGTAAAATCAATGCCAGTTACTTTGTCCAGTCTTTTCACATCTTTGCTATCACTAGACGTGATAGTAGGTATGTCATAATTATTTAGAAAGTAAACCTGTTAACAAGTATAATAAATAAAATTTTCAATGCGACCATATATGCATATTTTAAATCAGGAAAGTTTTTTAATACATTTTTTTTCTTTTCAATATACTAACTTTCACATCTGGATTACGATGCCAATTTTTAAACTGTTCTGTAAAATTAATAGAAAGATAAGCGTGTTTTGATGAACGATCAATGAAGAATTTTATCGAAGACTGCTTATTGGGAAGCTGTCCATGGATAGAGTTGAACATGTAGCAGAAGCCTACAGGACTTTGTAGTAATCCAAATTCGTCACAGCAATCAAAAGATTTTTGATTCCATGAGCATTCCGAAAATATATTTGAACAATTCAACTTTATCTAGATTTAAGTCATTAAGAATTAAATTATAATTACAAATCCTGTAATTAAAAATTAGGGGATTAAAAACCTTGCTATATATTGTACTTAAATCTTCTGCAGTTAATAAGCCATCCAGATCTGGAACATAACCAGCCGTTGAATCTAAAATTAATCTTTTACTGAATCTTCGTCCATTTAATCCGTGACTATTAATTGTTCTGTATAAAATTCAAATTATATCGTATTATATATTTTACTGGGTTGTTTTAACGTATAAGTTTACAATATACACAACACGCACTTGATTGCATAATCATCTGCTTCTTTAGAAAATAAAGTACAAAATGCCAAACTTGGAAATGCAGTTTTCCAGTTGAGGTACGAAGTTTCAGGAGTAATATCAATAGGACGATTAATAAATTCTTTGTGTAAACGTACAATAAGTAGCGCGCAACAATACCAATTCAAACCACAAATAATAAGCCAAAATAATCTGTAATTTAAACATATTTATCCCTACTCACTAATTATTTATACATTATTTATTATACTTTATACTTGATACTTGATATTTAAATATTAAATATAACATACCGTTCGACCCAGTGATAATCCCTCTTCTGGACAAGGTGTTTAAATCCATGAATGCTTGAATTTTCCAAATACTGCTTTAAACGTAACCACCTCATATTTTTTAGATGAAGGTTGAAGTATATTACCTCTTTGAAATAATTTCAATTGTGCAAACAGGTCATATTTTATACGTAAGTATGTTTACATCAGTTTTACGTGTTTAATGTCAGCTCTATGAATTATTTAGCGTTATTGTACTACTAAAGATAATAATCGTACATATACACCAGATTTTATCGGATTTCAATAGGATATATAGGATTTTATATAAAAAATATTGCGAAATTTTCGTAAAAACCTGTTTAGAACGTATTAAGATTTTTGAATTCGTGAGAATCTTACTTTCTGAATAAATTGAGCTAGTCTCAACTAGTCCGTAAACCAACAAAACAATACTTGTAATTTAAATTTTACCGCCAAAGGGTCTTTCCGTTCGGCAACAGGAAACCGCCAAAGAAATGTGCTTGCGCCAGCGCACATTGTGCCTCTTCTGTAGGTAAACATTCTCAACCCAATCCTGGTTTCCAAAAATTCTATGGAAACCAGGGTTGGGTTGACATGTTTACAGAGGAAGGCCTACATGGCGACTGAGGCGACTCACTTAGACCTTTGTTTTGTATGAACTGTGACGACCAACTGTGACAGAAAAATAGACGTTCCGAACTAGGAGTTTGATTTACTTACTATTATTACAATTATTAGTTATTGCGAAAAATATTTACTTGCTTCTATTTCCTTCATAAAATTTCCTAATATATCAAGATGGATGGAGAGGATTTTAATGTATTTTTAGAAGCCGAACTTCCAGTGACAGAAAAGGATGTTGCTAAGCCAAG
This sequence comes from Synergus coniferae, assembly GCA_032164275.1. Taxonomy (NCBI): domain Eukaryota; kingdom Metazoa; phylum Arthropoda; class Insecta; order Hymenoptera; family Cynipidae; genus Synergus; species Synergus coniferae. Next base: position 60,249 of record JAUEJJ010000004.1, read on the forward strand.
CAAGGACTTCGTTGTAAACTTTATAACAGCGTTTTTCAACAAATTTCACATTAATGGATACTTAATTAAACAGGTATTTGAAATATATTGATCCTTAACTAATTTACAAATTTTTGAACAAGAATTTACTGTATTTAAGTGATTTAAGTAGGACACAATGGGATAAAAATCATGGTTATGTTGACGTCAGTTAACGTCTATAATTCAAAATTGTTGTGGCGGCAGCGCCGCGTACTAGCTTAGTTTTAGCGGGAAATTTAAATTTCAAAATTAAAAATGGTTTAATTTTTAATTAAGTGTAACTATACTCTTTTTAAATTAAGATTTTTCAATAGTCTATGCAGCATGTCGTTAAAAACGATGATTTTTTCGAATAATTCCCAGACGTGATATTTTTTAAACACCTTTTTGATGGGGTCTTGAATAACTTCTAAAACAGATTTTTAAAAGAAAGATACAGCTAGGAATTATTCGGGAAAAAATTACCAGCTGCCTGAACTACAATAAGAAATAGGTATATAACCGCGAATACCTTCTCTTCTATTTATTCAGTAGCAACATTTGTAATAGTTAAATTATTTTTTTTACAGCCAACACAAGAACAGCTTGCAGCCTTAATTTTTCAAGATCGAGAACTTTATGATGAACTGATAAAACTCATAAATCTACAAGTGGCTATGTCTGAAATTTCTGGCCAAATATTTTTTAAAGATTTCCAATTAATTGACATTACAAGTCCAAGTAAAAACTGATTACATTTTGAATTCTAGTATTGTTTCTTACCTTAGTACATTTTGCAAATGAAACCAATTTCTTTTTTAGGTCCAAAGAAAACTATAAAGCTGATCAAATTTCTAGCAAATTTTGTATTATATTACAAGAATAAATTATCGGAAATTGAAGACCATATAAACGATCTAGTAGATCGGCGAGAAATAATCGACCAAGCAATTTATAAAAAGAATGAGGCCCTTGAGAACATAACTAGAAGCAAAGCTTACAGAAAAGATCAAACGGAGTATAATGAAAAGGTGAAGTAATTACTCTATGTGAAGTAATTCCTCATCCCAGTTTATGCAATAAATTAAAGGTGTTGTAAGTATTTATTAAATTTATGTACATTTATTTAGTTGCGAAAGGAAGTAGAAGAAATACGCAAAAGAACAGAAAACATTACAGCCGAGATTGACGAAAAGAAGGAAAAAGTAAGACTCTTGGAACAAGAGAGACAGAAAGTGGCCCAAGTTTATGGAGCTAAGAAGTCAGAAGCTTTGGAGGTAAAATATAACATATTTCTACAGGTACATATAGGTTAAGAACGTTTAGAAACCAATCATGATGAAAAAATTAAATCGCTTTGTAGGTAACTAATAAAACTGCTGATTTACAAGCTCAAGTGGTAGAATCGCCAGAAGTGCTAAAAACACAGTTACTAGAACTTGAAAAACAAAAGGATTTTAAACTAAAAGAAAGGGAACTGAAATATGATTCAATCAAAGAAAAGAAAACACTCCTCGAACGCAAAGAATATATTCAAAAGCTTATTCAGGAAGAAGCAGAAAAACTGGCTCAAGTTAAGAAATTACATCATGAAAAAAAGTATGTGAATACATACAGGATTATATGTTTCCAGTTAGTGTAATATTTTTTTAATAACATCGACTAATAATTTTAGAAACACGTTGAAACAATTAGAAAATACTAAGAAGAAGCAAGAGGAAATCCAAGATGCCATTACTGAATTAGAGAAGGATCGAGAACTTCAAAAAAATTACTGTAGTGCCTCTGACATCGAAGAACTTAAACTTCAAATAGAAAAACGTCTTTCGCCTCTACGCAATCAATCTGTGGAACTATCAAAGTAAGTTAAAAAAAATATGTGTTTAACTGACATAGTATTGGATTATACTATATTTACTAAAGAAAGATAATTAATTATTACTGATTCTTCCTCTCATTTAAGAGAAAGAAAGAAATTAGATGAACAATTTAAGGAAAATCAAGAAAAACATCGAGAAGTAAGTTTGCAGATAAATTCTGTGGTGCAAGAGATAACGACCTTGGATAAAGAAACTTCTGTTTTCCTCAAAAAATGCCACGATCTTTACATCAAAGAAATTTCAGAAGTAAGATATTAATTAAAACCTGCATAATAATAAGTAAACTCTTGTTATGCAATTTTGTATAATATTTTCTAATACATTATCTTAATTTTTAGGAATGTGAAATGAGAAACATGTTTGAAGACTTTGAGAGAAGTAAGAAGGAACAACGTGAGAACTGATAAGAAATATTTTACTAAATATCTGATAAGTAAAGATGCATTCAAGTAATGTGAGTGATTAATGGATGGTAAACCCGTATAAAACAAAAATTTACTCATTTCCATCTTAAGTTATTATTGTAATTTTTGCATTAAAATAATATTTTTTTTACAGTAAAATCAAGAACTGATTACTGGTCTGCTGGATTTTGGCCGTTTCCACGGTTGTCTCCCCCCCCCCCCCCCGCAGCGTTTCTCGGCAGCCTATATGTGCCTTCGAAGAGCTCGTACGCTCTTGAGTGTATATAGATACATCTATTTTATATTACCTATATTTCCTACCCGATTTCTTTCGGCTTAAAGTTAGGTTTAATTTATAGTATTTATTGTATACAATTTTGTAGAATATTTTAGAATGTTGTCGAAAAAAAATTTTACAATCTTTTTCCTTTTCTGACTTGTATATCTCTACTTTTCTACCACTTTCGAACGGATTTCTCATCTCTTTTGCATTGGGTGGTTATATTACCAACCCAATTAAAATCTCTCGTACCTTCAAAAGATATGAGGGAACAGACAGATAAATTCGATTTTATATATTACGAGATGGCAACAAGAACCAACAAGTTCATAAGTAGAATGCAGAATAGCATTAAATATCTAGGAATTATCACACCAAATTGCAAATAACAATAAGTGTTTGTATAAATAGAATCAAAATAAAATATTTCTATATATACATAGAACCACGTCGGCAACATACTGAATCACTTGCAGGTAGAAGGCATACGAATTTTTGCCAAATGGTACTCCAGAGATCATTAATAAAAAAAATATTATTTAAATTGAAGGAAACTACTAATCGACTATAAATAAAAAAAAATTGACAGGTGACTAAATAGTAATCAAGGTATTACATCTTATTTCTTCCTATATGCACTACAATGTAAATAAAGTTCCCGTAGAAAATAAAAACAGCACCTAATATAGATTCTCGTTCATAAATTAATATACAAATAAATAACAACGATTTAGACCGTGCTAACCTGAATAGACGTCGCTCCCGATTCCGGGTCATTATATGTTCTTGTTAAACTAACTGAAGAATCCAAGTTGATATTATCCGAACCTTCGCCACTTGCAGCTAACCGTTCGTTATCAATCAAGCTCGTATTTGCATCCACTACTGTTGAATTTTCTCCAATAACAATTTTCTTTCTGGTGCCATTGACACTGGTTTCTGTTTCTCCTGGCTCAATATTCAAGATAGAACGACTTCCTCTCGTACTCTCTTTTAATACTCCTGGTGTTCCAAATTTTTTATCCTTTTCATTTCCTGACGCATTATAATTGTTTTTCTGCGTTTTTCCGTCCTTTTCCTTGGTCTTTTTTCCTAATCCTGAGAAATTTGTAATTTTTGATCCACTTTTTGTATCTTTGGCCTGTCGTATAGACCCGGGACGATTGGTTTCCGCTACTTCTTGATCTTCCGTGATTGACTTCAAATTACTTTTACCTTCAACACCCGCCTCTTCCTTCACAATCTGAATTGGGATGTCATCTGCAAAGATTAATGTTAATTTATTACATGTGATATTATTTACTGTCTATATTATTGCAATACATATATTAAATGAAAAGTGTAATGGCATAAGTCATAAAGTGTCGCCTACTCGCATACAATTTTGGCAAATTGGTGAGTTCTGCTATAAAATAATTGCTAGTATATCAGTGTACATAATAGCAGCATGACATTGATACATATTTCAAGTGTGGTGCTAAAGCGTCGTAGATAGCGATCAAATATTTTACGTGTACCGAAAATTCGGTGAAGAAGTTATAGGAGAGCTGAGGCTCATTCGTCTACTTCCTGCGGTATAAACATTTTCGTTTGATCCTTCAATAGCCTCACCAAATACTTGTTCCTCCATTACTCGATACAAACGTGCACCAGCACTCAATCGATTTTCATCTCTAGGCGATTCACTTTTCTCTTTTGAATTTCTTCGTGATTTGCGGTGCACATCGTCTTGTTCACCACCAGGAGAACCAGACTTCTTTGATTTCGGATCTTTGCCTTTCTTAGGTGAAACTTTTATCGGGGAACCCTGACTGCTACACATACTCCCCCGTCTCGAATTTTCAACTGATGAGGAAGAATTAGTTTTTGTAACTTCTTCCTCATCCATATAATTTATAGTTGGAGGTTTCCAAAATTTTGTTCGCCGCTTACTACTTCCAGGCGTAACTGACGACTGTTGTCTGTCAGTTTGAATACTCTTTGACTCCATTGGCTCAAATAAATTCTCGTCTAGATCGTCTATGATATTCATAATATACATAAAGGAGAAAAGAGGTAGTTGGAAAATGTGTCTATTGTAGCGTTTTAAAAAATAGTCTTTTGGCGACCGATGTATAATAAGTACAACTTATTATAAGGAAAAATTAAATGATCATTTTTAAATGAATATATCAATATTTTCTGTCTAAAGATGTATTTGTGCTCACCTGGTAATTTTTTAGTGCGGAATGATGCATTTGTTATCATAGACTTAGACATGGGTGTGCCAGTGGTAGTAGAAGGCATAGCAACTCCCATCCCTGTAGAATTGTCCCCTGGTTGCCCTAAAAATGTACATTATTTTGTCATCGGAGAAAATGTAAAAAACTTAAAGCTGTTGGATCTAACTTTAACGACCAAACTCAATCTATTCATTTTACTTAACAAATGTTATAATTATATATTTTTTTGCTCTGTACCCATAATTCCATATAAAAAGTGAGTGCTTTTATAGAGCGAAAAAAATCCTAATTACAAATATTTAATTAAAATGAAGAATTAAAATTTTGAGATTATAACTTGAAAACGCAAATACATAAAATAATCATGATGTCCGAACTGACCTGTCGGTCCAGAGCTACTAGAATTACGTATGGCATTCGTTACCAACATAACATTAGGATAAGTTTCATAACACGCTCTATTATGGAGGTCTTCTGCAGCTTGATTTGCGACATACCAGCAATCATTATACCTATTACAATTAAGTATATTTAATTTATGTGCAATTATATGTAATGGTAAACAAAATAATGTATTTCATTTAATAAAATACTTACATAGCAAAGTAGATTGCATGGAGAAATTCGAGTAGAAATTGACTTGAAACAGGTATTCGAGGTAACAGCCTTGGAACAAAACTTGACTCACTGTTGTACGAAGATCTTTGATGATGACCTGGCTTCATAAATCCTTGAGTTACAAGTCTGAAAATTGCCAGAAAACAGATCATTAACAGATGAATCAATTAAATGTGAAAAACTGTAAAGAAGACATAAAGAAAAAGACTTACTTTGTGGCAACCTTGCACAATTGTTCCAGTGAATACTTTGATATAAATGATAGCTGCTGATTATAGATGAAAAGTAAAGCAGTCATTACTTTTAATCTATTTTGGGCATTTAGGACTTCCACTTGTTGCAACGGTCCCCATGTTACAAGTTTTGTATTGCATTCTTCGAATCGACGAACAGCACTTTCGGTTAATGATGCAGGTGCCAAGCTAAGAGGCTAATAAAAATATAAGATTTTCATATAAACAATGTTATATTTTTGAGGAAATCAATAGTTATTATGAGGAGTACAATCTTACTTCATGATAAATCGATTGCATAGCTAAGGAAGGCAATCTGAAAGAAACTACCTTTGGTTGGCCATTCGCATCTACAACTTCCAAATTGTATAATCCGATCAACAATGTCTCGACTGTACGACAATTCTGTAAATAAGAAACATGTCCCGGATTAGCTATGTTCAGTTGGTATATTTTTTTAGTAAATAAGTAAATAGTTATTCTTTAAATATAAAGTTTTTACTACTAATTTCAGAAAATCTTAATGAATGATATTATGTAATGATAAGAACGTATTATGCTATTTTAATTAACCAGAAACACGGAAAAAAGTAGCCAGTCACATTCTTAATTGCTTTTAGAAGTGTTATCCTTGAGATTACGTTCTTGTATAATTATATATGTACAAAAGTAATATGTATATGTACTTTCATTCTCATCATAAAACGTGCATAAATGTTTTTTTTCTGTTTTCAGGCCTCAATAATGTAATAATGATATGTTTTAATTTAATTACCTTAATATCGCCATGGGCAACAGAATTTAAATATATGTATATTAGTGTTGGCAAAAATTGCAATGTGAAACGTTCAAGTTCAGTTTCTTGAGATCGATAAAAATCGAATAATTTATTGCACACAGTGTCGACCAGCTAAAAAATAAAAGGAATGTTGATTTATTTTCATAAACTTTGAGAACTGACTTGGTTTATTTGAAACTATTGCAAATACCTGATTATATTTGGTACGCTCTTCTAACAGTACATAAAGTGCCCGTACTATCTCATTATCTTGTGAAAGGGTGCTTGCAAAACTGTGCAGTTCGTTTGGAGAAAGATCCGCGCAATCAGCCAGCCATTCGTTAACAAGGCTTTCAGTCATTTTTAATATTTAACAAAATTTTATCACTGATTCATAGTAGTCAAAATTCGAGACCTAAATAAAGACTTATAATATAACATAATTACTATAATAAGCATAATTTTAAGAGTACAGATTAACATTAATGAATATCATCGAATACTAATTTAAAGATGTCAGTAATCGTGACGGTATCAATATTCATGGAAAATGTTATAACTTATAATTGGACAGTAAAAAATTACAAGATAATCACCTATATTCTTAAATAAAAGATTAACAACAGAACTGCAATAAGATTAATCAAATATTCAATATTGTAAAATTTAAAAGAAACTAAATATTCTTTATTCTACTTAGGATATGTTACCTGATATGTAAATATGTGATAAATCATATTTATATCCTGTATTTAAAAAGTAAACTAGTTTTAAAAGCTCAATCAAAATAATCTGACATATCTCCAAATTTACAGAATTGGAATAAAATCTCATTTATTCGGAAAATATGACAGGTCTGGTCTGGATATTGAGTACTTTACTGGGATCACTGGGGCATAGTTCACAGAATTGAACTTAATTCTTATTAATTAATATTATTTCACTATTTAAGTGCTTTTATTTAACTTTAAATTGTAGAATCACTAAATAATATCATTATTTTGAGAAATCAAAGTTTTTAAAAAATAGTTTGACAGCTGAAAATGAACACTGGATACCATAGAATATGATAGAATACCATGTTAAGACATGGACTGACAGGACAGGACTGGACAGGACTGACTGGTAAGAAATAAGAATTGGTAAGAATTAACGGGATGGGGATGGAGCAAAAACGCAAAAAGTAAGCGAGGGGATAAACTTGATATGTACATCAGGTGGAATGTACTCGGGATTGGTTAGTGGAACGCGCATGAGCCGCGCGGGCCGCGCGTTATTTGAAAGGGAATGCTGCATATTATTTCTATGAAAGAAAAGTAGAATCTTTGTAAATAATAGAATGGGAAATTATTATTCCACGTAAAAAAAACGAACCTCATTTTCAAAGCATAATATTTATATTTTTTACTACTATTTTCAAACGACGCTGTACTTTAACTCTGCTTTAACCAACACAAACCAACAGGCCAATCACTGAATATCGTCCCTAAACTGGGCGTGTTTACTTTATGCCCCTTACTTACTCCCTACTTACGCCGAGACCAGCCGAGCCAGACCGCCACAGACCGCAAAGGTTTGTGCTCCATCTGGGTCCATCACTGCCATCACTATATAGCCTATATAGTATATATTTCCAGTTTCGGCATGGTGCATCTTAAAAAAAATAGCGCCCCTTAGTCACGAACTATACAGCAATACTGAATACACTCGAATCCAACATACCTAAGTCAATCCAAGTCAATCCCGCAAATTTCAACTCCATCTCCACGATCCCCACTCTATCCTTCACATTTGTCAACAATTGCGCATACGGTGCGTTCTCGGCATCTAATTGGCGCGAAATTTAAAATTCTTAACGCAATACGTAATGCGCATGTGCATAAATCAATATAAGTTAGGTGATAGTTGAGAT